>JAJLRJ010000007.1:21141533-21296533 GCA_024195265.1 Dendrophyllia cribrosa
GAACAGAAAACTGGATCGGATATCATAGAATCAACATTGCTCACTGCTACTGCTACATGAATATCATTCTTACCAAAAGAGATTCATTTGAATCTCAATGGTCAAATTGGCGTCTCTAAAGTTGTTCATTCTTTTTTCAGATGAGTGAAATCATTCCAGTTCCAATAATCAACCTTGATTCATTTTACAATCAATTGGTAGCTATGATTGAAGTTGGTCTTGAAGCTTCAACATTACCATCTTCACATGATACTTTTCGCAGATTTACCGGTTTCATTGACTTTGTGATAATGGGTCCAAGACAATGGAGAGAAGATGTTGGAACTTGGTTCAATTTGGGTTTTGAAGAAATCTTAAATCAAACTGGAAGAAACTACCGAATTCGTTTTATGAAAATAATGCACTATCATACCAGTTTAATTAATCAAGCTTATTATGAAATTGATTTAAATCGAATGTCTTTTCTTTTCAATGGAATGGTAACAAGAAGAATAAACAACCGATGGGAAATAATGGAATGGTAGAAAATTGATTTTTTCTCTTTGTTCGTTTCTTTTCAGCATTTACCACAATGCAAAAGATATCAAATCAAAGCAATCGTAGCAGCATTACTCTCACCATACCTCAATGGAGAAGGTCAACCATTTCGATCCATCAGAATTCATTTGAAAGTACACGTGTTCAACCCTATTCATGGTAGAGTCATACCTTCGTGATTTCTTCGAAGTCCTACTTCAACATTCACGTTTCTCGCTTTCCTTTGAAAGCATTCAAATCAAAAGAAACGAACAAACAGAAGAAAGCCGATTTTACAACATTAAATTTTTCAATGTAATCTGTTATAATGTAATAAGAGGAGAAAGAGACAATCCGCTTCCAATTGTTGGAATCTTAAACAGAAATGATACCACACGCGAATTTTTTGGTTTGTTATAGATTTTTCCAATCTTTCCAACTCTGAAAAGACAACTGACAAAGTTAATCAATGAACTACAAGGAGGACTCTATGGAAACCCACAACCTCATCATGTGATAATAACAATTCAGCATCCAAACACCATGAGAGTCATAGATGTTTTGAACAGAGGAGCAAACATGAGTGAAGCTGAATGGTACAGAAACGACTGGGCAAGAACCCTAGAAAACACTGAGCCTCTAAGAGATTTCTTTCATAAGTTTGGAAAACTAATAAGTCACTTTCTAAGACCTGCTGAAGATGAAGAAGAGAAAAGGAGAGTTGCAAACTTAGGCATTCACGAAGTTGATGTCATTTGTGGATCTGAACTCCACTCATCAAGTTACGGATATCTCGGAGTCTATATTGATGACCATGAATTCGGAGGATACAATACTGAAGGTTTATTCAATATACACACTCATCATTATCCACACCCATACAGTTTGTACCCATACGATCGACGCAACAATGTTCCTGTACTCTGTTTAGTAACAAATGATGAACTGAACGACAGATGGTTTTTTGGTGAAAGATACAGAAAACCAAAATCCGGTTTAATAACAATCACTGCAAAACATACAAAACTAATATTCAGAGAACAAGTTGGAACAAGCGACGTACCTGAAGAAGTGGTTACTACTTCTAGAAACGATAAAATGCAAAATCCTATTTCAATCGTTAATGTACCTCAGTTCATTCCACCACAAATCAGAGGATTACTTTTTTTAAAAACTTTTGAACATTTTTCTATTTTATTGTAAGCGTTAGGGTTAGCATTCATTTAGGGTTTCATTGTCAGTATTGTTGTATTTCGTTGAACATTTTCATTAAAAAACTTGTTGAACCTGATTTACCTGTGTGGGCTCCATTTTTTCCGTTGGGTTAACGTTTGCTGACGTCAGCGATGACGTATATAGGGGATTTTGACTATTTCCTAAATTCAAAAAAAAAATGGGCGTGGTTAGGGAAAAATGACTATTTCCTACGTAGTCACCCCTTACTACTTCCGCCTTATTGAACTTTTGAAGTCTCGAGTTGACGCTGGTTTTTCATCTTGTATTGAGCCCTACCGTTCTGCCCTTGCCGATTTGGCTGCTATGGATTTGGAGAAGGCTAAGGGTGCCCAGGTGCGGGCTCGGGCGCGGTGGGTTGAGGAAGGGGAGACTTCTTATTATTTCTTCCGCCTCGAGAAGAAGCTTGCCACGGATCAGAAGATCTCTGCGTTGAGAGAGTGACGGTTCTATTGTTTCGGACATTGATGGTTTGTGTGGTCTGCTCTCTGGTTTCTATTCTTCGTTGTTTACTGCTGCCCCTACTGACCCTGAGGCTTCTGATGAACTTCTTTCTCATTTGAGTCCCTCTCCCCTGATCAGGCTGAGGTCTGTGAGGGGTCCCTTTCTGTTGAAGAATGTTTTGTTGCGCTCTGTGGGATGGCCAAGCGTAAGGCCCCTGGGTCTGATGGCCTTCCCATGAAGTTTTATGTTAAGTTTTGGAATATTCTTGGTGCTGATCTTGTTATGGTTTTGAACTCTTGTTATGCGTCTGGTACCTTGGGGCTCTCTCAACACAGAGGTGTTATTTCTCTAGCTTTAAAGAAGGGTGACCGGCTTGATCCGCGTAATTGGAGGCCGATCACCCTACTGAATGTGGATTACAAACTGGCTTCTAGAGCTGTGGCGGGGCGTCTGTTGAAAGTTATCCATCTGGTAGTGAACGAGGATCAGACATGTGGTGTACCGGGGCGGTTCATTGGTTCAAATGTGGCGTTGTTGCGGGATGTGGCTGACTATGTGGCTTACTCCAATCCTCCGTAAGCAAAAAGATGGCGCCACGTAGTGCATTGTGGGTAAATGTACCAAAATAACCTTCGAAAACAGACAAGATGGCGGCTTTCGTGTCAAATGTCCATCTCTCTGAAGACGAAATTCCAAGGGCCAAGTTAGCAAAAGAAATCGAAAAGCTCACCAAATCTGAAGCCATAAGGTGGTTAAAGTGTCGAGGATGCCAAAATTTAAGTCAGCTCAATTTAAAAGAGCTGAAACACAAGTAAGTCGTAGATCGCGTGAGTGCTGTTTTTTCATCGATCTTATAATTATTTTTTAATTAGATGCGTTGGTTTTTATTTCTGCCTTACTAGAGTCCAGTTATATATTGAAAATGGTTGGGATAAGAAATTTCTAAAGGATCCAGACGGGAAATTCTATGAGCAAAAGAGGAAAGAAACACTCGGTAATGAGCGTCGAGTTTCAGAACGGCTGGACGTCTTCGCTGGCAGCCATTCTGACTGTTACCCACTTGGTTGTCGAGAAGTATTTTGAGCTGACTTCCGATGAAAAGCATGTAACGGAAGGATATGCCTTCTCCAAGACAAAAAAGTTCGAAACGTCCGGGAAACCCATGCGAATCAACCTTTTGCCGAACCAAAACAACATGTTTGTACTTGAAGGCTACACACGTCCCGCTATGAAACAAGCCAAAGGTATTTGATCTGGTGAAGGGCTTTATGCGTGTTCAATAATTTTCGATAAGACATCTAGAAAAATTCTAGCTGCAAAAGACCACTCGTGTGCTGCTGGGAAACAAGGATTTTGCAAGCATGTTGCTGCTTTGGCGTACAAACTGGTAGAGGCCACCATGGCCACCAGAGCAGTTTTCATCGTGTTCGCATCTTGGATACTGGAGATACAGGAGATATCACTTCTTTCTCAAAATATGAGCTCTACTACAGTTGAACAGCTATTAGATTACAACGCAAAGGACAAGAAACTGATTTGGAACGGAACTGTCGCTGATCTGGAGAAATTTCTAGCAGATAATCTGAACACAACGAACGAGGATGGCAAGGAATTGGCTATTAACTGCTCGGCAAACGGAAACTGCGCCGTTTTCAAGACTGGATATGTTACAGTCAATTTTTATCAAACAACTGGAACCCTTCAAATTCAGGGAAAGGGAGGCAGTGATCTAAAAAATAGATTACTCGAAATTATCAGCCTTCATGCACTGAACAGCGAATACAATGACGAAGTCGCCAAAATCCATCCGCTTGAAGATCAAAACACTGACAATATCGATGATTCAACAGGAGAACTAAGGAAATTGGAAAGCTTTATTGACTCTGCAGTCGAAAAACGTAAAGAACAAATGGAATCTATGCCTAAATGTATTTATAGAGATGAAATGGACAAACTCTGGAAAGCCATTGTGTTAATTAATTCAAAACTTGAATCTTTTGAGTTAATTAATTCTAAGGTTGAATTTCCCGCGACTGAGTGTCCTGCAGAGGTCCCTGATGTACTGAGTACTATTGAAGATCTATCACGTGAAAATGAACTACTGAAGGAAAAGCTCTATGAAGCTGAATTAGAAACACAAAGAACCAAAGAAGAGAACAAAAGCCTAATTACTGCTTTAAGACTACTTAATACAGACTATTCAGAACTTACGAACAAGACCACCGATAACAATGAGCCCTCAAATCCATATGAATGAACATTAATTACAACCAAACAACACGCCAGACCGGAAAGCTACTGCGAACCATTAAATATTCAGAATCAATTTGAAGTCCTGCAAGATCATGAACAGACACAAAATACGACCAAAACTTCGACCATAGAAAAACCGCCACCAGACAGTGAACCCCTAGCTGACCAAATTGCAGACTATAGATCGCAACAGAAACAAATGTACAAACAAAAACAGAATTCTAACCAAACAGTTACTCGGGACAATCCGCTACCACAACAACAGAGCCCGACGCAAAATGGGAAAGTGTACTTGATTGGTGACTCCATGATTAAACACATCGACCCCTTGAAGCTGTCGAACGCCTACAATGGTGTGGTTGAGAGAGATTGCCTTCGTGGAGTGCGTATTGAAGATGTTCATAAAAGAGCAAGAGATCTATTGGGCGATGACAGTAAAAATGAAGGAATACGACTAATAATACATGCTGGCTCAAATAATCTCGTCAATGAACAAGAAAATGTAACGATAAATAAGATGGGAACTCTAGTTGATGACTTGAAATTAAGAGTGAAGACCCTGGCGATATCCAGTGTCATAATCAGAGATGATGTTTTGCCGAAAAAAATCGAGGCATTTAATACCTTGGTGAAAGAAATGTGTGACGAGAAGGGTGTGGTATTCCTGGACAACACAAATCTGGGAACATCCCACTTAAATCGGTCTTGATTACATCTAAACAGAAAAGGGGATACGATATTGGGTAGAAACATGTGCAGATACTTGAGAAACCCAGACCAAGGCACAAGAGATACGTCAGGAAGGATGCAGCATGGGATAATTATCTGAGGCTAGTAAGATCAGTGACTCACCAGTAAATCATGGATCCATTAATTATTTGGAGAATGTTATACCTAAAGTCAGGGGTTTCAAAATTGCCGCTCTTAATATAGCTAGCTTACCCAAACATCATGATGAGTTGAAAATTTTAATGCAGGACACAATGATCGATATTTTAGCGCTAAACGAAACGAAACGAGACTCGACAATACCATACCTGATTCCGAAATGAATATTGAGGGATATAATCTATTAAGATTGGATAGAAATAGACATGGCGGTGGTATAGCTTTTTATGTTAGAAATACTTTAAATTATATCATAAGATCTGATCTAAATTCGGAAGGACTGGAAGTTTTAACAATTGAAATTAGAAAACCTAAAACAAAGCCTTTCTTTGTAACGACCTGGTATAGACCACCGGATTCTAAAATGGAAGTATTTGAAAAGTTTGAAACTTACTTATCAAACCTCGATAAAGATGAGAAAGAGAGCATAATATTGGGTGACTTTAATTGCAATTTATTGTCACAAACCCCCGACCAGAATACAATTTGTTTGAATTTTATTGTTGAGACATACCAGTATGCACAGATTATTGACAAAGCAACACGAATAACTCCTAACTCACGCACGTTAATAGACCATATAATCACAAATGATCCAAGTAAAATAGTTTGCCACGGAGTTGTGCATATTGGTATTTCCGATCATAGCTTAATATATGCCATTCGCAAACACAATTCGTCCAAAAATGCACCTAAGATAATAGAGTCAAGACAATATAAGAATTTTGATTCTAATGCCTTTATTGAAGACTTGAAAGAAACTCCTTTTCATTTTGCAACCCTACAGGACGACCCAAATGAAATGTGGGATATTTGGAAGTCACTATTTCTAGAGGTCGTAAACAAACATGCTCCAATCAGACAAAGAAAAGTGCGAAGCAAATATTCCCCATGGATAACTGCCGAATTAAAACAAAAAATGAGACAACGTGATTATTTGAAGAAACTAGCAGTAAATCAAAATTCAGACCATCACTGGAGGGACTATAAGCGAGCAAGAAATGAGGTCAATACATGCATTAAAGCTGCAAAAGCAAACTATTTTAATAATGGCATCAAGAATAATAGTGGTAATATATACAAAGGAAACATGGAAAATTATAAATAACTCCTTAGGCCGGAAATCAAACACAACAGTTATAAATGAACTATCTTTTGCGGGAAAGACATTTACTGAGAAACAGGAAATGGCTGATCAAATGAACTTGTATTTTTGTTCTCTTGGACCAAAATTGGCATCTGAAATTCCAGAAACAAATTCTATTCCAGAAGATTACATTGAAGGAACAAATGCCATTTTCGAATTTATTCCTGTAACTGAAGAAATTGTACGCAAAGTTTTGTTGGGGTTAAATATTTCAAAAAGCAGCGGGCTGGACAAAATATCTAGCAAACTTTTGAAATTAGCTGGACCCTACATCTCGGAATCTATCTGCGAAATTCTAAACCATTATGTTCGAAACTGGCATTTTTCCTGATGATTGGAAAAAGGCTAAAGTACTTCCTATCTATAAGTCGGACAAAAGAAATTTGCCCGAGAATTATAGATCTATTTCTATTCTTCCTGCAATTTCTAAAGTTGCAGAGAGATTAATTCACACACAACTCACAACTTTTTTAAAGCAATATAAACTTTTAACAGACAGAAATGCAGGCTAATGAGATTCATGCTCTTTATGATAGACATCATGAAGTGTCCCCTAACCCTAATTCTCACCTAAACGCAAGCAATTCTGTCAAAGATGAAGTCATATGCAAATGACAAATAATTGTGTGTAATATGAAGTACCCAAGGTCCGAGTTACCTGCATTTCTGGACATAAGTGAAAAAATATGGACAATGGCTCTTTAAATGGAAATGTATTTGTTGACTTAAAAAAAGCCTTTGATACCGTAGACCACGATATTTTATTGCGAAAATTAAGTTGTTACGGTGTTAAGGGTGGAGCTTTGCGTTTATTTACATCATACCTAAATAACAGGAGCCAGAAGACTTATGTGAACGGCGTTTTATCTAACGAAGAACAAGTTACCTGTGGTATACCCCAAGGGTCAATACTAGGTCCCTTGTTGTTCATAATCTATATTAATGATTTTCCAAGATGTTTGAATCACTCGATACCTGGGATGTTTGCTGATGATACATATATAACAGCGGCAAGCAGAGACATCCAGGATGTCGAGGAAATTTTAAATGAAGACTTAGCTGCTGTAAATAACTGGTTGAGAACAAATAAACTAAGCTGTAATTCTAAAAAAAAACAACAGTTATATGACAATAGGATCCAGACAAAACCTTGCAGAAGCAAATAGTATGGACTTACTCATGAACAACGAAGCAATAGAGCAAAAAGAATGCGCTAAACTTCTAGGGGTATACATTGATGAATCCATGCATTGGGATGATCATATCAAACATGTAACTTCAAAAGCATCTAATGGCTTGCGTATGTTATATAAAACAAGAAACTTGACTAATGATATAGCCATCTTAAAATCTGTCTATAACTCACTGATACAGCCGTACTTTGACTACTGTGGTATTGTTTGGGGAAATTGTTCTAAAACACGCACAGATCGATTGCAAAAACTTCAGAACAGAGCAGCTCGAATAATAACTAGAGCAGATTACTCGGCCAGGTCTCATGACCTCCTTGAGAAACTAAATTGGTCAAATCTAAATGAAAGACAACTGTTACAATTGCAGATTATGATGTTCAAAGTCTTTCATAAGATAGCACCAGACTATTTACAAAATTTATTTAAACTGACCTCGGAGGTACATAACTACAATCTTAGAGGCAGTAAATTTGACCTGCAACTACCTAAGCCTAAAACTAATTTCATGAAACGATCTTTTTCCTATCGTGGTGCCATTGCCTGGAATGAGCTTCCCAAACAAAAGAGCTCTCGAACAAAAATAGAATCTGGTTCTATGACATCTATGATTGTAATTTTTATGTGTTTATAGAGGATATTATGATGTAAGATGGTGTTTTTTATTATTATTAATCTTATTAGTATTATTTAAACCAGTATAGTGTAACAGTTTTGCCACTATATATATATATTATATATTTTTGTTATCATTTAGATTAGATTATATTTAAGTGCACGGCATGTCTGAAAACCAGTTTTACTGAGCCGTTTTACCGTGTTTAAATAAAGTTAATTGATTGATTGTCATGCAGTGTTGAGCTTCCCAAGTCAATCAGCTGCACACAAGTCTGTCAACAGTGGGGAATACCATCCATAAGAGCCTCACAAGATCCAGAGAAAGAGCTCATGAAAAGAATGCCATTGCAAGAAATTGTGTTTGAAAAGCATCTGGTACAGCGAGACAAAAGTGGAGGAAGAAAACGGAAATTGCCAGTGGAGGTGAGTTGTGGTTACACATCAAGACCGAACGGAGAGCCAGCAGTTGATAATGAACGAGTAACCAAGCTATGTGATGACTTAGCTTCATCCAAGTGCCCTAAAGTTGTATCTGAAATTTTAAAACTTAACTTTGTCAAAGAGAAAGAAAATGTATCTGTAGATAAGAGTTGTTTTGCTATTTCTGACTCAATTCAAGTGTGTCAAAATAAAGAAAATGTTACTGAAGTTGCTCAAAGAAGTTCTGAGTGGTTCAGTAAGAGAATTGGAAAGATAACATCATCAAAGGCACCTGCTGTGATTGGTCTACAAGGAAAGAGGGAGTTTCAAGAAACTTGGGACTGCATCGGAAATAAGAAAGCAGAACCCTCAAAAAATTTCAGGAACTTTCACAGAGGTATCATATTTGAAGATGAAGCTTCAAAATGCTTTGCAAGCGAGAGTGCTGCTGTTGTGGAAAAATGTGGACTTTTTATTTTGGAAAGTGACCAATTTTTTGGAGCTTCCCCAGATAGAACATTTCTGGGAGAAACATGCAAGACACTTGTAGACATTAAAACTGGAAAACAAGTTAGCCTTTCTGGACTGTGTCTGTTAGAAATTAAGACCCGTTCAGAAGGTAATTTGGAACCGCTGTCTTCAGTAACTGGGGCTCATGTTGCCCAAATACAGTTGCAGGAAGAATGTGCACAAGCCAATGTTTGTATTCTCCAATCCTATGTTCCAGAGAGTAAGAAGTCAAAGTATTTTTTAATCAGAAAGAACAATAATTTCATTAATGCTTTTAAAGTATGCTGCAATGCAATCCTAAGCAAAAGTAAAATAGACATTATATCTCAAGATAATATCTTGGCCCAGAAGCTTCAAGCACTGTCAAATCAAGTGCCCAGTTTTGAAAACTTACTACCCTTACGGCAGTGGGCAAATGAACTTGCATGATCATGCATAGAAGTTATTTTTCTGTCATCTGATGGTTAACCGTGGGTCTTCGTTTGATGTTTTCATAAATCTAAAAGACAGCTTTAAGTTAAACTAGCCTTTATTTTCAAAGTTTTTTAAAAACTTTGTTTGAAAATTAGCTATTTAAAAATACAGTTTGATATTAAATATATTTTGAAATGCATAAATTATTGATTTTTGGCCCAATGCTTCACTTACTCTTAAATATATATTAAATTTGTTAACAATAAATAAGTAGATGTAAATAAATATTTATTTCCAGAGCACAACACTGGTTGTTATGTTTATGATGAAATTAATTATTATTTCACTTGTGAACAATTTCATTGAACACAGTATTTGAAATGTGCATTTCAAAATTCTGTTTCCTAAAATTTTCAGGATATCTGAGTCACAAATGTATCACCTTTGAATGTACAGATAGAAGATAATTTAACATATTGCCATGATCATAGCCCCAAAATTGTGGTCAGTGTGCTCTCAATGCTGTTTGGGCTTAATTTTCTGATCATGCTGCCTATTATAGACCCTGATTTCCACATAATGGATTGCATTACAAAATGTATTTCAGAATATACAAAAAGACTGGCAGCAAATATTGTCATTAGGGTTACACTGTTTATCAAAATATTTTTGTAGGCATAATAAATTCAGGGTTCCAGATAAGTGAGGGGTCTCAGGTCAAAAACCTGACAAGGTCAGCTACATGACCTGACAAATAGAATTTTTTTTACCACAATTGCTACTTAAGTCTTACAATCTGATTGGCTAACTTGCCATTGTCAATAAGAGTCCAGACAACGCTGCTCACGTCAATGTGTCGTGCAATGCCTTTTTCAGGTCGCGCTCTAAAAAAACATTTTCTTTTTCAGTTGATTTTGTGGAAAAAAGAAATCGAATGTGGTTTAGCATTGTCTGTACTCTTGTTGAAAACGAGTACGCGTCATCTCAGTGGTCAAAATTTGTTGTGGACTCACAAGGCGCAGCCTCATGAGTCCCTAACAAATTTTGACCACTGTGATGACGCATACCCATTTTAGATAAGAGTACAGACAACGCTAAACCACATTCGATTTGTTAATTATAACATTTGATTTTGTGGGAACAGTGGCAACTGACCCTTTGGAATTCCTTAACTGACACCCTGCATTGAAAATTAACTGTAACCCTAAATAATACGCAGTTCTTACAATAGGCAAGCAAGAATTTCATTCACGAGAAATGATATGGTCACCTAAACATTCAATGTGTTTAAAATCATTATTGTCATTGTTATTATGAGCAGAAAATTGAATGTACAGTAAGTACTTCATGCATGTGAAACATGTTACTCCTCGTGTTCTTCTTCGCCATTTATTAATGGTGGTAGGAATGCAGTCAGCCAGCAACATACTTTCCATAGTTTTGACAGAAGGTGTCCATAACAAATAGGAATATTTCCTTTAAGAATATCAAAATATCTGCGGTACGTAATTTAGCAGATATTTGCTTTCTGCACGTTCTGTAATTCGTATTCTCATTGTATTTTACAATTAAGTGTTTCAGTTACGTAATAGGTGTTAATTGCGTTTCTTATATGTAAGTTGTTGTCAGTTTATGTTCTTCCTTCGGGTCTGCGACGCCACACGCTACTAAACTGTTCTTATATTTTTTATGTTGCAGACATTATTTTCATGTTGTTTTGTATGTGTTCCCCTTTTTTCAGTGCGGGGATTATGGTCACTTGAGTTCTACATGCGTGAAGTCTACGCCGGATTCTTCAAAGAGCAGCTCTCGACGTGATTGACTAGATGGCGACTTGTCGAACCCTGACGAAGTTGAGTATGATTTAGTTCATTTATTGTCTGGTTGCGGTGACGAGTTTAGCGGGGAAGACGGAAACAGTGGCGTTAAGGGTCGTTTGCTATCTTCATTTAACTTTTGGGAAGAGTCTTTAGACGCGCCAGATTTTGTCCTTGATATGATTAGGCGTGGTTATAGATTGCCATTTGCCGAGTACCCCTCGCAGTGTTTTTTGAAGAATAACAGATCCTCGCTTCAGCACCCGGATTTTGTCGCCGAGGCAATTAGTGCGCTTCTAAGTAATGCTTGCATTGTAGAGCACGCAGTCCCCCGTTCTGCGTTAATCCTTTGACAGTTGCTGAATGGAAGAAGTTGCGTCTCGTTATTGATCTTAGGCATGTTAACAATTATTTAGTTACGTCTAAATTCAAGTACGAGGATTTGCGCTCGCTTTCTCAAGTTCTTGACGAGGGGCACTGGTTTTTTACCTGGGACCTCAAATCCGGTTATCATCACGTTGACATTTGTCTTGAACACCAGAAGTACCTCGGATTTGCCTGGCCTTTTTTCGGCGTTGTCAGATATTTTACCTTTACAGTTCTTCCTTTCAGGCTCAGCAGCGCTTGCTTTTGTTTCACCAAGTTAATGCGCCCATTAGTTACCCATTGGCGCTCAATGGGGCATAACAGTTTCATTTATTTAGATGACGGTTTTGGCAGTCTACCAGGCAAATGTTCTGCTGCAGCAGCTAGCTTGATTCAACGTAAAGAACTTTCTTCCTCCGGTCTTCTTTGTAATGAGGAAAAGTCTCACTGGGATCCAATGCAAATCGGTGAGTGGCTAGGCTTCGTGATTGATACCATTTCAATGTCTTTCCGGATTCCTGGTAAGAAAGTCCTCAAACTTAAAGGCTTGTTAGATTCTGCGATTCAGGACGGATTCTCTTCATTTCGCGATCTTGCGAGAGTAGCAGGCACTATCATTTCAATCGCGTTAGCTGTTGGTCCAATTTCTCGTCTTTTGACCAGGCAAATGTACTTCGCCATTGAAACTAGATCGACATGGGATGACATTATTCATTTTCCTCCCAGTCTTCTACGGGAGCTGAAATTCTATTAGGCCACCGTTAGCCACGCAAAACCGTTGTGTTTTCTGACGCTAGCGACGTAGCATTCGGAGGATTTTCGGCTACTTTAGACGGTTCCGTCGTTAGCGGCATGTGGGAGACCGAGGATATCGGCCAAAGCTCTACGTTTCGCGAACTGAAAGCCATTTTTTACGTGTTGCTTTCTTACGTAGCTCAGTTAAAGCACAAGAGAGTTAAAGTTTTCACTGATAACCAGGGCGCCGCCCGCATAGTTGCCGTCGGAAGCTCCAAATCCCACCTCCAGGCTCTTGCTAGGGATATTTTCAATCTTTGTCTTGCTAACAGCATCGTTCTCGAAGCTCAATGGATTCCAAGGTCTTTAAATGAACGAGCGGATCTTCTCAGCAGATTTATTGACAAAGACAACTGGTCCATCAACCCTTCCGTTTTTCGACTTGTCGACGCTAAGTGGGGCCCTCACTCAATTGATCGTTTTTCGTCCTATTACAATGCCCAGCTTCCTAGGTTCAATTCTAAATTTGCCTCCCCAGGTTGCAGCGGTGTGGACGCCTTAGCTCAGGATTGGCGAGATGAGAACAACTGGGTTTGCCCTCCCGTGGGTGCCATTGTGCCTTCTGTTAGGGCTCTCTCCTCCTGCTCCGGTTACGGCACTTTGATCGTCCCACAATGGCCTTCAGCCTATTTTTGGCCTTTTTTGCGCGAGAGTTCCTCTCAGTTCAAGTCTTTTGTTACAGGCGTGTTTGAGCTTCCTTGTATTGAAGGCCTATTGTTGGAGGGTCCCGGCCAGGAACAGATTTACAATCGCGTCCGTCGGTGTTCAGCGGTTGCCCGAAATTTAAAATGTTAGCTTTGAGGATAGATTTTAGGTGAGCTTTGCCATTTTTGTTTCCCCTGACGGCTCGTTACTGTCGGTCTCGTGCGTTAATGTTTTGTTTAGCCCCGGTTTTTTCATCGTGCTGTTATGTATTTTTGCCTGATTTGGCAGTGTTATTTTGCCTGATTTGGCCGCGTTTTTTTGCCTGATTTGGCAGCGTCTTTTTTTTTTTTGCCTGATTGGGCGGTGTTATTTTAGCTGCTTTGGCAGCGTCGTTTTGCCTGTTTTGGCAGCGCCCTTTTTTGCCTGTTTTGGCAGCGCCCTTTTTTGCCTGTTTTGGCAGTGTTTCTTTGGCTGTTTTTTATTTAGTCGGTCTACATTGGGTTTATTCTGTTGTATTTTCTTTTGTTTTTCGCAGCATTACTTGGCCGATCCAGTTCGGCCTACGTTTGTTGTTTCCTATAACTTTTCGCTTTTTTGCCCTAGTATTGTTTTGAATGATCCGACATCATATTATTTCTTTTGTTTTTCAGCTTTTTTCTTGTTTTATTTTTAGATGTTCTCCAATCCGAGATTTGGCGTGAAGCAAATTCTTTGACCAACGAATCTTTACGAAAGCTTGTTCCAGACCTTCTTCATTTACAGATCGAGTCCAATGCCCCTTCCACAGTTCAGAAATACAAATCTGGTTGGATCAGATGGCGTAAATGGGCAGAATCAAAGATTGGAGTTCAAGTCATTCCGGCGAAGCCGTTGCACATTGCGCTTTTTATTAGTGAGCTTACTGCTATTTCTGTTTCTAATAATACTGGTATATCTCCTATTGAGTCAGTTGTTTATAGTATTAAGTGGGGTCATAGTCTGGCCGGTATAGTAGAATGCCCCACTAGTCACCCCCTTGTTGAGTCGTCCTTAGAGGGTGCGAGACGAAAGCTCGCTCGTCCAGTTCAGCCCAAAGAGCCTTTATCTCTTGATGTAGTTTTAAGGATCGCTGATCATTATATTTCCAGTGGTTCGCTTGCCGTTATTCGTTTTTTTTGTCCTCTTGGTTGGCTTTGCTGGGTTTTTTCGTATAGATGAAATTCGCACCTTGACAGTTAAGGATGTCTCTATTTGTGACGAGTACATGAAAGTTTTCATTTCGAAGCGCAAAAACGATCAGTACAGAGAAGGGCATACGTCCTTTTTAGCAAGGTCCCAGAAGTCCACTTGCCCAGTCTCTATTACCGAAAAGTTACTTAAGCTTTTACCTTCTACTAGTGATTCATCTTCGCCCCTTGTTAGGCGAATCGTTAAATCTAAGTCTAAAGAGTGTTTTCATGCTTGTAAGGGAGTTTCGTACTCAACGCTCAGAGACCAGTTTAAGAAATACGTTAAGCCATTTGTAGATGACATTGCTCGTTACAGCACGCACAGTATTAAGTCTGGTGCCGCCTCAAATCCTGCGTGCAGGAGTGTTTCTGCTGATCTGCTGGATATGCATGCCGGTTGGAAATGTGCCACTTCAAAGAACAGATACATTAAACATACCGTAAGCGACCGCTTAAAAGTTGCACAATCTATAGCTCTTTAGTTTTTCGTTTAGTTTGTTACAATTATTTAGTTTAATAGCAGTCTCGGCGGGGGACTTAAGTCGTGCCTGGCCCGCCCCAGATTTCCTATCCTTTTTTCCCCACGGGGTTTTTTATGGTAGGTTTTTTCTGGCCACCCTGGCACGGCTTACTCTATTTATCGTTTTTTCATTTCTATTTTTGTACTAGTTTTTTGCATTATCTTAATAAAGTGGCGTTATGGCGTACACACAGGCCATAATCCAATATTCTCAGTGATTTACTGTGTTTGTTTCATATATATACATTTGAGGTTAGTGCAGAATTCTAAAAATCTTGATCCTTCTTATTGCTCGTTCAACATGTACTCTGACCTGAGAGTTCTTCCTGTTGTGCACATCTTCTTCTTGAGTAAACTGCTTCTTTCCTTCCAGTTTCACTGGTGTGTCAACTCTTACTCCATAATCATCCAGGATATGTTGGACAATAAATCCTTTGTCAGCCAACCATCTGTCCCCTTTTTGGGCCAATGCCAAAATGCCACTTTCAGACAGAATCTCTTCATCTGATATGCTTCCAGGATACACCTTGGAAACAAATGCTGGAAGCATAATTGGAGACAAGCCAATTAGAGCTTTACCAGTATTACGGCCCTTATACTCTGACCATGTTGCACTCTGCTGAATAACTTGTGAAGATTTCTCAATGAATAGCTCAGTGCAGTCAATAATGAGGTACACGTCCTCGTGCTCTGGCTTAAAACAGCTGGGCAAAAACTTCTTCATAGTGTCATGGTCCCATTATGAAACTTAACTGTCCCAGGCAATCATGCATTCCGTCAACCCAGGTAGAAAAAACCTTAGATACTTCCGTCTGATCTGTGTTAAATCGATCAGCAAGGTCTCTCTCTAGTAAGCCTAGCCTCAGTCTATTCATGGTTAAAAATAACTCATCAATCTCGACGAGATTATGAGGTCTTCCTCTGGACACCACATATGATGGATGTTTCGTGACATTTGTGTACCCATTATAGTAATTTAATTGAAAACCCGACTGTGGTTTCAGAAAATTGTATAAGACAAGAAATGTTTTATAACCAGGCAAGCCGGTGTAAAACCTGATATCAAAATTGGAAAGCATGAACCTATTTATGCCAAATCTTTCAATCTTTCGTTGCTCCTCAAGTGACTTTATCCTTTCCAACAGTCTGTTAATTTCATGCCTGCATGTACAGTCTTGGTTTTCTTTCACATCCACTGCTGCACCGCCACATTGTCATTATCTGATTTACTCTTCGGTGGGAAATGTTCGGCGTTTACTGAAACTGTCTTGGTGGTAATGTTCACGCTATCGACGCTCGCTGTTGAGGTGGATTTATTTTTGTCTTCCCCGGTTGGACACGCAGCAAACTTGAAATGTCTACCGGCCACACAATATTACCACTTTTTAAATCCCTTCTTGGAAAAATTGAGGGTATATTATTTGTTCCATATTTGTGTCCTCCAGGAAAATGAGCACTACATACTCGGTCGCTCGATTTCCACTTGTAATTCTTGCGTCGTAAACTCAGAGCTCTTATCCATTTTCGCCTTAATTTTTCTTCTTTTGGGAAAGAATAATATTTCAGAGTATTATTTTTCCAACTTTTATGGCCGCAGCCTGCCGCAGCCTGCAACAGCACAGCTAAAGGGCATCAGAGCCCACTTCTGTCGACTCTGTGGCTGACTGCCATCTTGTTTGTTTACGACTGTTAATTAACCTTATTTTGGTACATTTAACCACAATGCACTGCGTGGCGCCATCTTTTTGCTTACGGAGGATTCCCCGGTGGCGATTCTTTCACTAGATCAGGAGAAAGCCTTCGACCGGGTTGATTGGTTGTTCATGCAGTCCACCCCTGTGGCTGCGGGTTTTCGTCCGTCCTTTTTGCGTTGGGTTTCCCTCTTCTATCACTGTGTTATGTGTCGTCTTTTTTTTACCTTTCTCGTGGTGTGCGGCAGGGTTGTCCGCTGTCGCCTCTTCTTTATGTTTTAGTGGCTGAGGTTCTCGCTGTTAATATTAGAGCGACTCCTCGTATCTCTGGTTTGTCTTTGCCTGTCTCAGTACGCGGACGACACGTCTTTGATTCTTTCATCGGATGATGCCATTAAAGCCTCTTTTGAGACCTATAGTTTGTTTGAGAAGGGTTCGGGGTCAAAACTCAACCCTGCCAAGTCTAAGAGTTTGTGGTTGGGATCTTGGAAAGGGCGTACTGATCCTCCTGTGCCTCTCGACTGGTCCTCTATCAAAATCAAGGTCTTGGGTGTTTTCGTTGGGGTTGGTAATTTGGAGGAGGAAAATTGGCGTCCAAGGATCACAGCGGTCGAGAATACCCTTCATTCTTGGCGTCAGCGTGGGTTGTCCTTTCGTGGCAAGGCCTTGGTTATTAATGCTCTGGCCCTTTCCCGAGTTTGGTATGTGGCATCTTTGGTCCACATGCCTGCTTGGGTCCTTAAAGAGCTTGCCTCCCTCGTCTTCAATTTCTTTTGGAAAACTAAGCGTGAGTTAGTGGCTCGTGTTGTTGTTGTGCAGCCCCCTTCTTGTGGTGGTTTTTCCGTTGTTGATGTGAAGCTTAAGGTCTGGTCCCTGGTTGCGCAGTGGATCAGGCGTTTTGCTGGCTCTCCTTCTTGTTGGGTTTTCTTTATGTCTTTTTGGTTTCGTTTGCATTTTGCTGCTACTCCTTTGGAGGTGTTTTCGCATCCTTTCAACTTTAATCCCAGGGTCTTGCCAGCTTTTTATTCCTCTTTGCTTTTTGCATGGCGTGCCCTTGATGGTGCCTTTTCTGTGCGTCATGCGGCCCTTATGGTGGCCTCGTCAGATCCCCATATGTCATTGCCTGTTGTGAGTATGTCTGCTGGGTCTTGTTATCAGTATCTTTTGTCTGAGCACCTGTCCCCCCTCGCATTGTGTTGAAAAGTTCCTGCCCACGTACGGGCCCCTCTACTGGTCAACCATGTGGCGGGAGCTTTTCTTCTTTGACCTTGACCACCAAGTCATTGACCTTTCTTGGCGTCTTGTATACGGCTCAACGCTTGTTCTCTTTTGGTATTGGCATTCCTTTGCAGTGTTTTTGTGGTGCGTCGCCTGAGTCCCTTGAGCATTTGTTTTTTGCCTGTCCCTTGGCTCAGAGTGTCTTGTCTTGGCTTCAGTCCATGTTGTTTCAGTTTTCCCCGATGTACCCTGTTATTATTTGTTGCCATGTGCCTTTTGGTTTTAATCAAGATGAGCTTTGCCATGTTCCCCAGATTTTTGTGTACCTTCTTAATGTACGCAAGTACTTCATTTGGTTGGCTCGGAATGATTTTCGGTTTCGTGATGTCCGTCCTGGTGCTCTTCCAGTCATGGCTGCTGTCAAGTCTCGTGTTCGGTTTCATCTTCCGTTGTTTTTTCATCGTTTTCGTTCTCCTAGACGCAGGCGTTACTTCTCTCGTCAATGGGGTGCGAATGGCGTCGTGGCGTCTGTGGTCGGCGATAGTCTTTTTGTCCATTTGTGATTTGTTATCCCTTGAGTTGTTTCTTCCCCCCTGCGAGTGTGTGTGTTTTGGCTAGCCGGGTTTGGGTGTGGGTGTTCTCAGCCCCTTGGTCGCCTTCATTGGTTGTACTGGGGTTGGTTTTTGTGGGTTGGGTGTTTTCAGCCCCTTGGTCGCCTTCATTGGTTGTACTGGGGTTGTTTTTTGGGTATGGGTGTGTGGGTGAGGGTGGTGGGTTCATCCCGGGTCGCCTTGGTTGGTTGCACTGGGGTTGGTCTTTGGGTGGTGGTTCCAGCCCTGGTCGCCTTGGTTGGTTGCACTGGGGTTGGTGGGTGGGTGGGGTTTCTGCCTTGGTTGGGTTTTGGGTGTGGGTGGTGGTTTCAGCCCTGGTCGCCTTGGTTGGTTGTACTGGGGTTGGGATTTTGATTGTTGTATGTTTTTCCCCTTAGTTGTGTTTCTTGGCACGGAGGGGGCCTGATAGAGGGGGCCTGATAGAGGGGGCCTGATAGAGGGGCCCCCGCAATTCCAAGAACCGCCTTCTCGTTGTGCCTCCCTGCGTTTTTTAATTTGTGGATTGTCCAGTGCTGTGTTGTTTTTGTTTGTCTTGTACTTTGTCAGTAAGGAGCGGGGTTCGATTCCCCAGTGGCAGTTGACGTGTTGGTACACCTCCTGTTTCTGAATGGATCATAGACTTAATTCTCTGGCGGCATTGCACTTCCCTACTGGGGGGCCGGCCATTCAACGGAAACACAAAAAAAACTTCAAATATACTGAATTTCTACAAGGGCAGGTTCACACAGACCTGTGGCCTAGTGGCAAAATGCAAGGATTTATATGGAACTTTATCATTGGTTGAGTTAGTGGACAAAATGAGAATAAACAGCCACAGAAGTTTGCATACCATGTCAAATGTTGTCCATGTGCTGTTTCTTGACTGTCGTGTAGCCTATATACAGTATTTTGGGATTCCTGTGCTTACATCGTGGAACATAATCCCTGTGAGAATACTGACATTTGTCTGATGTGCAAGCCAAGTAATACAGCACTTACGGCTCTCCTTATTGTATAGTACAGAAAGGTATGCGGTTGATATCTTTACCCAGAGACCTTCCTATGTATTAGGGTCGTGGAAAACTCATTTATTTCCGCCGTCTGCATGTATAGTATCGTTTATCTTTTACACAGAGGCCTTCCTTCCCTTTTACATGTAAATTCTAGTAGTATCCATCAACGAACATGGAACAATTATTTTATAAGTCTTTTTTAAATGCCAGGAAGCTTAAGAAATCTTCCTCTCATTATTCTCTGTATGTTAAACTCGATTCTTAGTGGGATCGTGGACCATTTTGTTCATTTTGTCTGCAAAGCGTAGATAAATACATACAGCTGCTGTATACCCATCACTGGATCGGAACGTGCAATGCATAAAATTAGTAACTGGAAATTATGGAACTTCTAGCATGCGCACTATAATGCACTTATAGCTAAAAAAAGCGTTGTAGAATATGAGAATTTAGGGAGCTCCGCTGTTAGGCAAACCAAGCGGTAGATGGCATAATTACATCTATTATAATTTACAATTTGAAAAAAAAAAACATTCTATATTAACTTAGGCGTGATGAAAGTACTAACAAAGTTAAAAGTTGAATTTGAAGTGGACTGTTTTGCCTGAATCTTTTGAAAAGAACGGCTGCAAAAACCTGAAAGCAACATATATATCTATATGTTGCTTTCAGGTTTTATATATATCTGTCTGAGTTTTGGAAAAGGTACCTGTCATTTTTGCTATGTCACTTGCTAAAATACTGTATTAGGAGGGCAAATTGTTCTCAAATTGGACTCGGGTTGTGAACTGTGAGTGAAAACTGAAGATAACTTATTGACCAGGTTCACATCCTGTAAAAAGAACAATGCTGTTGCAACTACATGAATAACCAATTTGTACTCTGGAATCCGCACAAAAATGCTGACACAGCCAGTTCTTATGCTGTGTAAATGTCATATTTAAATAAATATATGCAATTTGCAAACACTTGTGTCAGGGATATGTACTTTGATCTCCAGGGAAGTTTGGTTGTTAAATACAAAATTAACTACTGACTGGCTTTTTTTACTATAGGTGACACATCACAAAAGTCACCAGTGTTGGACTAGAGTTCGTTACCTGTTGAATTACTGAGACTTGAGACTTTGAGACTTGAGAATTTAGACTTGAGTTGGTAATGTTTGGATTGACCATAGGTGGTCTGTATTTATTGTAAAATTTCATTTATTTAATAAGCTGAACTATTGAAAGCTGATCAATTCACGTGTATGGGAAACCTTTGTGAATTACAATTATAGATGTAGATGTAGGTCACAAAAGTCAACCTGTTGGAGTTTTTAACAGAATTTAAAGCAGTGACCTAAAAAGGTACATAACCCGGCCTGTTGAATATGATTTAGACTTGAGTTGGTAACGTTTTAATGCTCGGATTGACCTATTTATATTGTGTACCTTGTGTTGGGAATGTTGCTGGGAGAGTGCATGCATTCATGCAAAACTTAGAGTGAAGTGATCCTTCAATTTTTACTTTGTAACTGGTACCTTTCCCTAATACCAGACAGATCTGTCTGAAGTTATGTCACTAACGACTGTGAAACAAACTTATAAGCTGACTGCTTCGATGATCTTTTCACTTGTCATTGTCGCTCTCGGTATCTTTTTCAATACATGGCAGTGCTTCATAAAACAGTAGATTCCCAGAAGGTTTGTTCTCAGTTTTTTTTTAATAATACCAGTCTTGTGATGAAACCTTTGGCGTCGGTAAGCTTTTGTGAAAGTCCAAATGTAGAGTAATAGTTTTGGCAAACATTTTTTTTTACTCTAAACAAGGACGCACCCAAACCCAAATCAGTGATTCCGGGTTGTAAGTAACGAACCCCTTTCGTACGTGTTATGACTGTTGATTGTAGTTCGTGTCAATTCTCAAAAAGAAAATGCGCGCGCAAAAGAGTGACAATTGAGCGTGCATGGACGTAACTCAATGAAAACGGCAATATAGCTTAGGCAGCTTGCCAGTAAAACAAACAGGACGTCCACAACGACTGTAGACAAAATGTATGTCGAGTTTCGTGTGCATGTCGGGAAAGTATCGGTCAGTTTGCAATTCTAATATGCTCTAGAGCTTGACATTTGATGACTAATCCAGTCATTTTAATTTCGAAATACGAGCAATGGAACGCACCCTTAAAGAGCGGTTTTCAACTGAGCATTGTAAAACCAAAAACAAAGCCCTTGACAATGAACCAATCAGAACTCGAAGTAAATACATGTAGCCGGCCGGCGTTAAGTGCGAAAAAAAAAAGGCCTGCGCGCAAGTAAAGTTTCTGTTTTGATGAAAATGAAAATGAATAAAAATGAATGTTTATAATTATGGTGTTCTTTTGCGCGTGACGTTTTACATAACAATATGATTTATGAACCCTAAATTGAAACATCTCAGACCGATGGCCTATATGGTTTTGAAATGGCTTCTTTAGCTTGTGGAGGGGTACCTTGTGATTTGTCTCGATTCATCTATCGATTTGATGTGAACAGCCGTTGCCATGAAAGACCTGTCGCCTCCTCAGTTGAAAGGGAGCGCCAAAAAACTTCTTCAAAGTTAACGAAAATTTACTTGAGCAGAAAACGGAAGATCACAAGACGAAAAAATGCCGTGTATGGCGACATCGCTTCTCTAAATCTGGTCTGTTGCGGCAATAGTCAGTTTCGCGGATAGTGAGAGCGCATTGCATTTTGGGATCATCGCATTGCACTATGGGTTGACTTGGGGGCAGTGCAGAACCAAGATGGCAGACGATGAGTCAAAGAAGTTCGAAAATTGGAAAGTTTCGGAATTAAGATCTTTTCTTTCGGCTCGCTAAGTTCCAATTGGTGATCAAAATAAAATAGCACTTATTCAAAGTTGTTATGCAGCGAATTCGCTCGGCTTAAAACCAAAACTAACGTCAGATGAAACCAGCCAAACCATTCTTAAAACAAAAGAATGGAAACTAATTTTGGATCATGGTTTGATTAGTTTACCAGATCCCGATAGCATTACGGTTGGTTGGGAGGATTCACCAGCGAGCCTACCCAACATTATTCAGAATGGAACTGAAAAATGCTTTGATAAAAGTAAATATAAAATGTTGGTAGCAATAAATTAAGTAAGCTTAAGCTTATATTTAAGAACTTATTTATAAGGTTTATATTTGTGTATTTATTTATATAAATTTCTGAATTATATTCAAGGTTTACAAAAGTAGTAATAACTAAGATAGACAAATGAATAAATTTATTTATAGAACTTTCAACTTGCTATAAGTGTATTTTTTTTGCTCTTTAGAAAATCGTGAAATTTGCATCAAGACAGGGGGAGCCGAGGCTTTACGTGATGGCAAATCGTTACAAATGTCTGGATACGGCAAGTCTGTTCAGTACCACGGTGTTAGTGAAAATGTACCATATTGTATAATTCATGCACAACTTACTCGAGAAACAAGCCTTAACATGGCTCCTTACTCAAATTGGATCATTGTTCACAAAGACATGGGACTTATTGTGGAAGCTTACTGCACATGTCCAGCTGGGTAATTTATTTTTTAAATTTCTTACTGATAAAAAAGGGGAAAAGAAAAGCTTTCCAATCATCAAATTCCTCCAGCTTCTTGGCTGCCATCTTTAATTTACACTGCTGCCAAGACAAGACAAGATTATTTATTTAACTCAGCTCAGTTTTACAATGGACACATTTTAAATTAATATACAACTGAATACAATATAAATGAAAAAAAAAATAAATGAAATAAAATACATAAGCATTTTGTCAGATTGTTGTAAAGAAATCTATGGAAAATCATGCATCAATTTGCTTAACTTGTACATTTTTATGTACAGCCTTCGAGGAAGTTGCAAACATGTTGCATCCCTCTGTCACAATGTGATAGAAACAGTAGCTCGAAGTGGAAATAAAGCCATTACTGAACAGCGTCAAGTCTGGCATGCACCCTCAAAGAAAGTAAATCAACCTGACTTTCTTGAGAACATTCATATCCAAAAGATCCAAGGTAAATATTAATTACATACAATACAATGTATACATGTATAACAAGTAATAGGTGTTAGCAAAGCTAAATGACTTGACTGGGTCAGGAGTTTGTACAATGAACAATAACTGTTATTTTGGTGCAATTTTCTATCATTTTTCTTTATACTTTACAGCCATGTCACAGTGACGTTTTTGATTTGTAAGAAAGATGTCTTGTTCTTTTCACTAAAACCTTATTCTCACATTTATTACATTTCATCAGAAGTGGAGCATTTAAATAGTGTTGTCTTCTGTGGAATTGAAAAGGAAAACTGTAAAATAATAATAATATCATGACCCTGCCATCCAATTAATGTATACCCAAGTGGATATCAGAAGATTTGCTACAAGATTCCCACTTTAGGTGTTGTATGTAAAACAGCCTTTACAAAATGTTACGGAATTTCCAACAAAAAAGTTAGAGTTATCTTAAAGAAAATGGATTGTGATGGTGTTTGTGTCAAACCAGATAAGCGAGGACGACATGGCAATAACCCTCACCAAATAACACAGGAGGCAAGAAAGCAAGTAACGGATTTTATTTGCTCGTACAGAGCGACTGGATCGCACTACAGAAGGGCACGGACACAAAAACTGATTTTCGAATCACGGATATCAATGATGCAAATGTGGAAGGAATTTGTTACAAAAAAATCCGCATTTTAACACCAACCGTTTAACAGTTAAGAGAAAAGGCCCAGTGCTAAGCTTTTCAACCTTTAGAAATATTTTTAACGACGATCTCAGTAAAATTTTGGGTTTTCGAAAACCGCGAGAAGACAATTGTCAAGTATGCGACATGAAAATGAATAAAATACCTCGAATAAAAAGTTCCATCGAAAACGGTGATTGTGATTCATATAAACAACAAGCACTACAGCAACTTACAATTGAGCATGAAAAACATTTGAAAGAAAGCGAACTTAGATTAAAATATTATATGCTTGTTGTGTCAAAAAAAGGACCAGCCTGAAAGTTGAACTTAACGTCTCAGTCTAAAAGAAATGAAAAGTATGCATAACTAATAAATTAAATAAAATAATAAATCACTTTTTTCCAACGCAAGGTAAATATTAAGAGCAAATCCGTGCAAAAATCAAACATTACACGGCAAAGTTAAAAAAACTAAAATTCGCTCTTCTTTTGCATAGTGTTTAGGTAGCCTCTAATAAGTATACAATTGCTGTGTAGTTTTTTTCTTGAAAAACTTATGTTTCTGGGAAAACGAAAACATTAGTTTTCAGCCCGGGGTTCGATTTGGCGACACCAAACAGGCTTAAAATAAGTCCTGATTCACTTGACTCGCGTATCAAAACTACAGCGCTAGAAAAAGCTGTCATAGCTCCAATTTGTTGCACAAGGAGGGAGGATTTGGAAAGAAGGGAAAGGGAGAAGCAAGAAAAGGAAGAAAAAAACCGAAGGGAGGAGTTGGAAAGAAAGAAAAGGGAGGAGTTGGAAAGAAGGAAAAGGGAGGAGCTAGAAAAAAAAAAAACCAAGAGAGGGGTTGGAAAGGCAGGAGAGAGAGAGAAATGAAATGGAAGATGAATGGGAAAGGAAAAGGAGAAGAGAAGAGTTGGATAGACGGGAGCAAGTGAAGGCGAATGAGTTGGGCTAACCAGATCTATTGGGCCTCGATCTCAACGACTGGGATTGGCCAGCCCTGGGAAGCTCTCTGTCGCTGAAAAGGCACTTTTTTGAGGTAAGTTCAATTTGTTTAAAATTAATTTACTGAGTTAGAGGTGAAGTGGTTTTCAAATTATTTAGTTTATGACTTCTTAATATTCTCTATTTTTTATTTCTTGTTGTCTAACAGGCCTCACTGAAAGAAATGGAGGCGACTCTGTCTGCATTTATGATGGAGACAATGGCTGCTATGCAGAACTTGGCAGCTCGTCTGGGGAATCTAGAACGTAGTGTTTCAGTACAATTTACTCCACCCTCAGTAAGTACAGGAACATTACTTACAAGATAATGTTACCTTCTAAATCATGATGACGAATACGGAACTGTTAGAAATAGTATAGTATGTAATTAAATAAAATAGCAATTAAAGTGAACACAGTTTTATACCAAAATTCTACCATCCCTTTTACTATCCCAACCCCTCCTACATTTCTCCCAGGTTTCAGGTTTTTTCCAACGCAAGGTAAATATTAATAGGTCAGGTTCAGCCCATCTTGTGGTAGCTCAAACTCGTAAGAGTAGGGTTAGATAATGCTAATTACTTCATGAACCTTTGGCTCAAAGACCATGTAGAGGGCTCTATGTACAGTGTGTAAAGTGTAATAATTTTCTATTATCTGAAAGCTCCTTTACGCATGTAACATAACATCAGATTTAGAGTACTGTGTGCCACTGTTGAAAATGAGTTCACAATAAACAGATCAGTTTAACAGTCAAATCAATGTCTTGATAAATATTGTAAATATTATTTTTTGCTTTCTTATATGTTATTTTACTCGAAGAAATTAGCTTCACAAGCTACACTTAAATTCGAGTTAAAATAAAGTTTATGTATGTATGTATGTATGTATGTTGATCCCACTCTTGAAAATTCTTCGCCAAGAGATTCATGAGGCTGAGTGGTGATCTTTCCTTTCGATCCGAATAACCACTTACTTGGCATCCAGGCGGATGCCTCAAACCCAAACTAAAAAGCAAACAATTAACAAACAAATCTATCAATTCTTTGGATTTGAACTTTTTGCTCAAAAGAAAAAAACAAATCGCCACTTTAGCTTTTTATATGCGGCCTCATAAGCCAACTTTCGTCTGAAATGAGTTGAAAAAATTGTTTTATTTTCAAGAAGGATCGAAGAGTTCAAAACAGCTGAGTTGTCTCTGATTTGTTCATCTCCTGTAACCACAAAACGAAGCATGGCTCACCTGCAAAGAATATTTTTGTGTGGTTTGTGTGGTTCGAGGAAATATCCATTCTCCCCCCCCCCCCCCCCCCCGAAGGTCCTTGGAAATTCCAAGGGGAAGTGGGGGAGGGGATTTTTATCCTTAAAGGACCCCCTGCAGAGATTCTAAAGAACCCCACTCTTTCTTGATAAAATAACTTTCCACGCTCATGTAGTTTAAGGGAATAAATATTTGTCTTGTTTGATCTCACGAAAGTCTTACCAACTGCCACGTGATATTTCCTGATTATGATGTCACAAAACATGTTTTTTCAAATGCGGCCTACATGTAGAAATAGGTTTTACATATTTATTGCTCTGAAACTAAAAATCATATACAATAAAATTGAAAAATTCTAATCTGTTTCAATGAAATTTGGGTATTTTAAAATTTCATTTAAAATAGATAATTGCCCCCTACAGATCTATTCTGCGAGCCATACACACGTATAGGTGATCTGGTTTTTATCATGTCCTGGTTGTAAGACCATCTGTGACCCTCTATATGACTTTGATGGTAAAGGTGATAGCACGCTCTCAACACGGTTTTACTTTAAAACAAAGGAAATCAGTTTTAGCACGCTTAAAGTGTGTCCAAGAGCAAACTTCATTAGCAAAATCTTTTGTTTCATAGAACACACTAAAAACAATAAAGCGTGACCTGTCGAACAATGCAGCGTAAGCGAGCGGGTTACCCTTTGAAAACAAAAGCTACCGTGCAAGATGACACAACACACTTAGCGTGCGAAATGACACAACACACTTAGCGTGCGAAATGACACAACACACTTAGATGCAAAATGACACAACACTCTAAGCATGCGAGATGACACAACAAACGTTAACCGGTTGAATAAAATCGATAAACGGATAGCTTAAACTTGTGAGCTTACGTGTAAATGGTTGAACATAACCACTTGGAATCTTTTGAAAATGATTAGCCCGATTATAAATGATCGATCACAAGGATTCCTAAGTAAACAGAGAATGGTACGTTTTATAATTTAAGCGACGAAGTTTCGTAGGTTCTGTCCAATAATCCATAATTATAAACAGTCTACGAAGAGTCGCTTTCACTGATACGTTCATTATTGAACAGCAAAATTATTCTTTCGAACGGCTCGCGAAGAATGGCTGAACAACAGACAGACCGGCGGTAATTTGTAGACTACTAACGCCAGCAGTCCACGAAAAGACAAAGTAATAGTCACGCTCGTTTTAACATTTATTTGAATCGAGCAAGGTTTTGACTTCAAGGCCAGGGAACGATAAACTTGATTTCTTTTATTAGACTGCAAAACATTAATTCTTTTTTCGCTGCTCGCTCACGAAATGTAAACAAGCGGCCCAGAGTCCCAAGTGTAGTAGTCACGCAAAATTCATGTGTAAAAGTCTTTCTGCACTTCATGTTTACTTATTGTTAAAACAAATCTTGAATGGAAATTAAAAATTATAAACGAAATTAAAGACGGTAGGGAAAGTTTGGTAGCAGAAAAAAATTAGAAAGTTTGTTGTAGTTGTTGTAAAAAAAGGCGCATGGCGGTCCCTTGGGAAAAGTGGTAAAAGTGCACCGAATTTGCATATGTCAAAACGGTAATTTGAAACCTGAAAACACGCTGGCACGTGGAAAGTCACAAGTATACATAATGCGCTTCTACAAATTCTCTGTTTTCTTTGTAGTTTCGCTTGCCAAATTAAGATTAAGCTTTTCCAAACTCTTAGCCTTCAATTCCAAGTATTCCACGGCGCTAAAACATCACAGAAAGTTTGGAGTGTCTTCGGGCTGGGAGTAAACATAAGCTGTGTTTGTTTTCGCGAGCATTCCATCGATCCATCTGCGTGATCTCCGTCTAAGATAGAAAAACATTCGTCACTTGATTCTTGCTCGTTTTAAGAGCGGGACTGTTGTCTGGCTTGAATCTCGCTCGTGTCTGGTCATAACTTTTCGAACGGGACGGCGTGAAAATGGCCCGATTCTCGCTCAGTCAAGCCATCCAAATGTCATGGCGGTACATATGTCTCGTTCTATTCTTGCTCAATTCTTGTTTGTTTGTCTCACTCGTGTCAGCCGAATCATCGCCATGACTTGTCACGTTTGATTCTTGCTGATAGCATATTTTTTATGGCCTGAATCTGGCCGGTGTCTCGCCGATAATTTTCGTACGGGGCGCGCCATCGATCGCACACTGAAGCTAAGCGTGCTACCGATTGAACACTAAGAGAAACAAAAGATTTAGCGTGTTAAGACTTGAAAAACAAAACAAATGTGCTCTCCTTTGTTAAATCTAGTTAAATACATATCCGTGTTTTAGGACAAACTAAGTGTGTTGTGTCAGCGTGTTGTGAGCATGCTATCACCTTTAGCTTTAAAGTCATATGGAGGGTCACATTTTGTCAAATCATTCTTTTGGTCTGCCATTCAAAAACTGCGACGGTCCCGATGCAGGTGGTCGCCGACGCAGGTGGTCGCCGAAGCAGATGAAACTGACGCAGCTGCAGTCCCTCGTTCTGTTGTTGAAGTTAATAGTGTCGAGGAGATGACCGAGAAACAGTGCAGGACAAGTGCTGTGGAGCTCAAAGACGAGTCTTAAAAAAAAAGCCTCCCAAGACTCGTACCCTTATTTATTTGAATCTTAGTTGAAGAAAAGAGCATTCCGATTGACAATTTTTAAATTATTTTTAAGGTTGAAAATTTAATATGTTTATAATGTTTGCAAAAAAAAACACTTATCCCAATATAGCCATCAACATGTAGAGGTTTCATTTATAATTTAACTTTGAAAATTTCGTCTCTTAATTTTCATGAAAAGAGTTAACTAGCTGTCCCAATGTTCAGATGCTTTTTACCATCTGTGTTACAAATGTTCTCCACAACCAAGCAGCTCTGGTGGTAAGGGACGCCACACCCTTCAGAATTTGAGCTGCAAGGAAAACTAAAGGCCAAATTCTGCCAGTAACCTCAAAGAAAATATGAGCTGCTACAAACAACTGGGAAGACCAAAACAATGTGCTTGTATCCGTTTTTTTTTTGCAAGGAAATGTATCAAGTGACATTTTGGACACAACCTCTAAATATGAGACAATATAAAATGCTGAGGCTCTAATGACAAGAAGACAATAAGTAGTACTTACATGTAAAACTGATTATAAATAAGTAAACATGAAAATACAAACTGTACGTTGCAACAGTCTTACCTTAAAAGACTGCCCCAGTCTGATACTCTGATGTAACTGTCTAGGAATAACATCAAACCACAGGTGACAACATATACAGCCTGTACACTCAATACAAACTGAGTCGGAACTGTTGGACCTCCTTGCTTTATTTTAATTCTTATTTATCACTTAGGCAGTATTTATAGAAAATATAGGAGTTTTTGGCCAATATTAATTATAGGAGTTTTATAGGATCCTATAAAATAAATAGGAAAATAGGAAATATAGAGAGGCTGGGATGTATGCAGGCATTTCAATCAGGCCGATCATAAAGGTTTAATGTTCGGATTCAGCTAATTGATAAATGCACGAATGAGGAAACACTTAGGGAGAGAGAATTATTACAATTATTAAAAAAAATTAATCAAATGATTACAATTATACCTTCGGGGTTAAACAGTGATGACTTTTTTGCAGCAGAAACCCTCGCAGGGACTTGTTTTAATGTAGATATACACAGGACATAGCTTGATTTTGTAACACGTGCTTATATTAGTGCGTACAAGGTAGTTATACATGTCTCGCATCTTACGCCACTTGGCGTATATTTTGTAATGCTCGGTCACGCTTAGTCAGTTGCTCTAACGAAGTCTTTTGTAATAAAGATGAAATATCGAGAAGAGATTTATTGTCTTAATTTCCATATATTGTTGCATATGTATTAACGTATATATAAATAAATCATCTTGTACGATTGAACCCTGTTAATATGGACACCCAAGCTGGGGACCATGGAAAGTGTCCGTTTTAATGACATCTATTATGTCCGTATTAAGCGGGTTCACAGGGATGACGCATACGTTAAGTGTTTTATTGTTTTTAAGGAAAAGTGCAGTAAATTAATTACCGCATGTAACCCCATCAGGACACTAAAAAATTGCGATTAGACAAACAATTCACAATTTTCTTTCAATCAAACTAACTCTGTGTATTTCAGAACATTTTATCGCTTAGAAGTAGCCAGTGTCTGTAACTGTGTATTTGATTGTTTTAATCGGGATGGGAAATTGTCCGTTGTCAGCATTAATAGATGTCCGTAATAGCGAGTAAATGTTTAATAAAATGTATGGGCTTTCTGCCAGGACAAAGAAAACTATCCCAGCCTTGAAACAAAAATGCTATGCGGATGGTGGACCATTTATTCAGCCTTGAAAAGCTCAAACACAAGCTGATCCTAACGGCTTAATGGTAGACAGATAAACAGAAGCGATATAAAATAAAACGTTTACCTTTTAGCCGTTAGGATCAGTTGGTCGTTGTGCTTTCCAAAGATTAATTTATTTTTAGAATTTCACTGATCTAGGACTAGAATCTCAGTACAACCAAGGGGTTATGACCGGAATATTTTTCCGTTACTGGAGGAAGAGGACATTTACGGTCTGAAATTATTATTTCTTTGATTTTTCCAGTCTCACACTCATTTACCAGTCTTATAAAATCCGGATAACTTCGAAAACATGACAAATGTTTTCTGTCCACATTGTTGTTTTCGCACCACAGGGTAAGAAAACTGCTTTCCTGGGCAATCGAGGAATTACAAGTAGCAAATGAAACACAAGAAACCGAAGATGAATCACAGCATCGTTTAAGGCATAAGCCTAAATTAGTGGAGGTATTAGACAATGACATTAATGTGGGTTCCTCTGGTTCCTCTATGGTAGAAGCGATGACTGTGTTCAAGAACCTCCAACAGTTTCCGATTCTGCAGTACTCTAATGAACCCATCAGTCATCTTTGCAACACGGAAGTACTAAGGCATTGAAGGTAGTTCCAGATACACTACACCAAAAATGCCAAGTTGGAGAGTCACTTAACCATGCATCCTTGGATCAGAGTTTGCAAGACACTACAGTTCCAGGGAGTGGTCATATGAACTTGTCCCAACTGATATACATGAATAATGTTTCTGGTAACGATGATGGCATAATTTTGGGTATCGACCCTGCTAGCGATAGACCTCTGGAGAATGCCGTTTATACAAGGCTTAATCACGTGGACGCACCTGAATTGTTTGCATTAACTCATTACATCAGGAATGAGATGACAGGGAATGTTCTCCATCAGTTCAAAGGTTACTGGTCCCTGCTTGGAGTCCAGTTCTTTCTAGAGTTAATTTTATTTGTTGGCAAAGGCTGAGTACAGTTTCCTCTCGGCTTCCACAACATGTAAATGGAAGGAGTGAGCCAAAGGACTTCTATGGGCGACCAATGAAAGAATTCTGGTTCATCTATGTGACAAGTCCAACTGATGGAGAACTCGCCATATTAGATGCAATCATTCTTAACTGCGAGGGCCTTACATCAGAAGTGAAGTTGGTTCTAATGTCTCTGTTTCACCCCAGGTATGCCTGCCATGAATGGCTGTTCTATCTTAATCAAAATGCCTTTTTCGTTCTCAGTGGTTATTGCCACGTGTTTACAAGATTTTGCCACGACCAACGCCTGCTAGAACTTCAGAGAGTAGCAAAGGAAAAACACCTTGGTCCCTTGTACTGTGGTACAACAAAGAACCGCGTCATTGGCTGAGATTGACATTTCAGATTATGTGGATTTGGCTCGATTTGGCTCACTTTGCTTCACTTGATGTTGACCGTATGCGACAAGCAGGATATCCTGATTGATAATGCAGGGAAATCAGCACATTGACCTCCTTCCTTGGCATGAAAGCACATTGAACCAGCAACCTGGAAATAGGGCTATTAAATAGAACATTAGATAAAACATATATGATTAAATACACGAATAACACGAAAGCTAAAGACAGGCATGGTTCAAAACAATTTTTTTCTTAATAGGCTCTGCACGTCCCATAGCAGGAACGATTAGTACAGTGAGCGGCGCGAAAATTGCGACATCGAATTTGCCCGAGAAAGTTTTTTTGCCGGTGTTTCTTCTTGCTCTTGCGGTATTTTTATCTGCTTCAATTGTACACATTTTTTTCAAAAATATTGTGAAAAGGAAATGGAACACCTAAAACCTCCAGAAAGACTGGTTAGAGAGGTTTTGAAGAACAAAGAAGCAAAATGTTTGCTAGAAAAAGATGTGACAATGTGACTCCAATGGTAGGAGTACTTTTAAAAGAGCTTATTTTTATGGCATATGTCGCGAACTTGAATGGCTTCTCTTACTTTGAACACGCTTGCTTCATTAGGAACAATCTCCGTCTGAGGCTATTAGTCTGGTAATTTTTTTAATAAAATTCCCGAAGTTTAGAGCATTTGAAAAACATCTATACGAGCCAAGTCACCAATTTGTACTGTAACTTTAAACGAACTGGTTTTGCATAAATAGAAACCCCAAAACAATGGTCCAGTTTAGTGTTTTCTTTTTAAATCATTCTACGAGTTCATTCTATTGTCTCGTGCTGCTGGCAACCTTTTGAACAACGGGTGAAAATGGTTGGACTTGTAAAAATTGGGTTTATTTCACAATGGCGTCGTTTTACTGAAAGTATAACATGAACACAATTGAAAGGTCCTATATTTTGTTACAGGAGGCCATTTTTCTTTATAAAGGAATAGACATCCTCATAGGGGGTACATATATTCAAATACAGCACTCTTTTCTGTCTGTGCGAATTGAAGTTTAACAAAAATCACACAGTTTTTCAATCTTTACAGGATTTAAGGAAAGATGCTTGGACAGAGTTTGAAGATCAACTCGATCCGAAAAACGGTAGGAAGGATTCGCAGATTAAAAGGACATTTGTCAATGGCATTAAGCCAACTGCCTCTTATTCTTAAAGTACATCGAATATTGAAAAACGTACTTTCCATGTTTTAAAAAATCTATTGCATTGAAAGCAACTGAAATTTTTAACCTTTTCACATCCTTACAAATGGTCTCAGCTCATTATGAGCTTAGCTTTAACTTGAATTAAAAATTGTTCGTTTGCTTTTTAGTCCAATGGTGCGAAGTTTCAGGAGATCTCGTATGGGATATGACTACTTGAAGTCCCGCTGCCAATTCTCTGCAGAAGATGATATTAGTAGAATGCCCCCGGCGACGAAAGTGGTAAGAAAAAGAATAAAAAAACTTCTACAAGACCAGACGGCAACAACTCATCACGGCTGCTTCGCCTGAGAAAAGAAGGCAGAGGCGATTTCGAAATCACAGTAACCGATTGACAATGGTAAGGTCTGGTAAAAAGCCATACAGACTGTAGGCACTATTTCTTTACCCTATAAAATATAAGACTTAAACTTAATGTGAAGAGAAGAGGGCGAGCTTGAAATGTAAGAAACCAAACAACTTCCATATTAAAATAATCCTTTCCAGATTTCTGCCAAATTTGCTCTTCAGTTGACGCTACATGTGACGCCCTATTTCAGTCCATTCTTTTGATTTTCTTACTTTTTTCCATAGTTTCTGCAAAAACATAGCCTTTCATGCGACCAAAAGCAAACAGCGCTGCCAAGCTTCACCTCTCTCTCTCTCTCTCTCTCTCGCAATGTGTCAAAAACGTGGACTATGATTGGTAGATGTTGATCCGCACCTGTCTCCTGATAGGTATGGATAGATGACCCCCTGACCCCTGTTGTGTTTGTCGGCGTTTGAATCGCTGCCCGCTGATTGGTTCGAGCGCTTGCATACCATTGGATTTGTACTAAAACCAGATCAAAAGCACAACAAAGGCTGTTGTTACATCATGGCAGTGTAAGTTATTATTTTTAAGCTTAATCTTGTATGCTACAATGGAGGACAAAAGTAGCTGGGACACCAGTGAAAACTGGGAAAAAAATAACAAATAATAACGTGATACTACTATAGTTATCTTTGGGGGCGCAATTTCAGCGTATCCTCCCCCCCCTTCCCCCCCAAACCAATGTTGATCAATGTAGGTGAATAGTTTTTCTATGTAAATGTCCGTTCGATCATCAATTTCAACATTGCTAGGGGAGGGGGGGGGGGGGGATTATTTGACTAGTATTTTGGTAAGTGTCCCAACACTAATGACCTGCATTGTCCGAAAACCAATCAATAAGTCAAGGTATATTTCCAGATGATTGGAAATGCGCAAAGGTTACCCCACTTTTTAAACAGGGCGATCGGGACGATCTAAACAATTATCGTCCAATTTCGGTTATCTCAGTTGTTGCCAAAGTCTTTGAAAGAATCGTCTATGATCAATTATATGCCTATCTAGATGAAAACGAAATCATCTGTAAATATCAATCAGGTTTTCGTACTATTCACTCAACTGTCAGGCTCTCCTTGAAGCCACTGACGCTTGGGCGTATAATATCGATCGTGGTAATGTCAATGCCGTTGTTTTCTTAGATCTAAAAAAGGCTTTTGACACAGTTGACCACGGGCTACTTTTATCAAAATTAAGCAATTATGGCATATATGGTAATGCACATCGATGGTTTAAGTCATATTTAGAGAATCGTACCCAAATGTGCTCTATTAACGGATCGCTCTCAAAAAGTTGTCTTTTAAGTTGTGGTGTTCCCCAGGGGACGATCCTAGGACCACTACTATTTCTATTATATATTAACGATCTTCCAAATTGTCTCTTAAACTGCGAGCCGAGGATGTATGCTGACGATACCCACCTTACTTACGCAAGTAATAATGCAGACGACATTCAATTATATCTAAACCAAGATTTAGAAAACGTTTACAATTGGCTGAAAGCAAACAAACTCACTCTAAATATGACTAAAACTGAATTTATGCTTATCGGATCTAGACAGAGGCTAAGTACTCTCACGGATTCCCCAGCACTTGCAATTAAAGATCTTCAAGTTAACCGGGTCACTACCACAAAATCACTTGAGGTGACCATTGATGACAAACTTGGCTGGAGTGACCACATCGAGAAAGTCACAAAGAAAGTCGCTTCTGGTATTGGGGCCATGAAACGAATTAGGCACCTCGTTCCTCAAGCGACCTTATACTTAATTTATCAAGCATTGATACAGCCACACTTCGACTACTGCAACATTGTTTGGGGAAACTGTGGGATAACTCTGCAGAATAAACTACAAAAGCTACAAAACAGAGCAGCCCGTGTTTTGACCTATTCAGACTATGACGTAGATGCTGGTAATCTATTAGAACTCCTAGGATGGAAAAATCTTGCTTGCCAGCAACAAATTCAAAGAGCTACGATGGTTTATAGGTCTCTACACGGGTTGGCTCCAAACTATCTAAGTTCTAAATTTGAGAAGCGAGAAATTAGTTACAACCTAAGGGACTCTGAGGATAAACTTAATGTTCCATTGCCGCGCACAAACTATTATAAAAATAGTTTCAGTTATAGTGGCGCCATGCTCTGGAACAGCCTTTCTCATAATGTAAGGAAAGCTGAGTCCCTTGGGCAATTTAAACGACTTCTCAAAGAGGAACTATAAGGCACGGCATTCGTGGAAAGCAGCTTTTTATTATTTATTAAATTCTTCATATATAGATATTTTTTAATATTAGTTTATTGCTTTGTGTTAGTATTATAATGATTTTTAGCTGACGAATTTTTACCATGTTTAAATAAAGATTATCTATCTATCTATCTATCTATCTATCTATCTATCTAAAACCATCTGTTGCAGAAAAGTGCTCTAAACATTCTCAACAGATACCAACTAACAAGCATTACTTTAACATGAATTTAACCCATTCACTCCTGAGAATTTTTACGTTTTTGAGCGATTTTCTGCATTCACACGCCCCATAGGATTTCGTGACTCCATATTTGAAGTTACCATTGAAAGTGCTGCTGTTCTAAAACACTGAAGGCTCGAGTTTACTGAAAACGTCATTGTGACGATCTCATTTTGCTTCGTTGATTTGCAATTAAGGGTCCAATATGAATTATCTACGATTTTTGGTAAGTTCACAGCCATTTTTCATCTTTAGTAGCTGCCTGGTGAGCATCATTAAGCTTGGAGGTAGTTCAGAGTCCACTTCTCAATGAAGCGAGTTAGTTGTTGTACTTCGTTTACGAATTGGGCTCGTTGCTCGTTGAACTGGAAAAATGGCCGCCTGGAAACGAAGCAGCTTTGGGACTCGACTTTGGATGAATTTCTCGACCTACCGCGGCATATTTTGGAAGTTGCGACAACAGGAGAACACAACAAGCGCGAAATTTCGGCGGTGGGTCGGAGTGGCTGTGGACTTAGTATAAATATGAAATGTGTGCGGAAAGAAACGAACGCTGTCAAAATTCTTGGCCATTTCCCAGCATGCAGTGCGGTGGTGATATTGAAAATTGAGGCAAGGTCAGTATGCATTAGAACGAGAGGCTAGAGCTCGGCCCGAGCAACGAATAAGAGCAAAAAAATTCACTGCTAAGCTAGGACTAGGACTGAATTTTGCTGTGAATGTTGACTTTTGGGTTTGCCATGATGATTTGAATAAAAAAAACTAAAGGCAAAAACGTGATTTTTGTTGTTTTTCTATGACGTTAAAAACGGTCATTTTTGTTATTGTCCAAATTCAAACGCTGATATTCTGCAAAAATCGCTGACTTTTTTGTGTTTATTGGGTATCTCAATTTGAGGACTTTCTAGTCAATGCTCAGAACTGCTAGTTAGGGCAATGTTCGCGCGATTGAGAAAGTTGCATTTTTTTAAAGCAGTGGAGTATTGTACGGCCGGTTTTGGCCGGTGTAGGAGCGAATGGGTTAAGACAGTAAGAAATTATGTTTTTCGTGACCAAAGAAATGTTTAGCGCGTGCACCACGTTATACAACTGAGCTTAGTACTAACTGTGACGCAATGTAAATGCATTCGAAATGACTTCAAAGTGTGTTTTTGTTTACAAGAAAACGTTTGAAATAGCAATTTTATAAAACATTTTATCGTGGAAACATGTGGATATGGTTTTTTCGAAGCAAATAGCGGCATCCAAAAGAGCTTTGGCATGGTATTTAAACAAATACAGCCATTTTTCATATCGACGAATAGCACATGATTGTGGAATGTCGAAATCGTCTGTTCAGAGAATCTGCAGTGGGGAACTTCTGGAAGTGCTAAAGAGATTCCAAGATGTAACAAAAGCGGAAGACCAAGACAAGTAAGCGAACGGGATTTGAGAATTATTATTCGCACATTAAAAGGATTACGAAAAAAGAATGTTCACGTTGTTACAGTAAAAGGATTAGTGGAAGAGAGCGGTCTTGGTTTTGGTGTAGCAAGTAGAAGGACATATTCCCGATATCTGAATAAGCTGGGCTACTCATATTTTTCGGCTAGGAGAAAGGGGATTCTGAGTGAAACTGATAAGAAGTTACGCTTACAATTTGCACGCAAGATGAAGTGGGAGGTTGCAAGAAATCCGGAATTCTGGAAAAACGAAGTTTCGTTTTATTTGGATGGGGTGTCTTTTGTGCACAAATATAACCCCCAGAGCGGCGCAGCGTCTAACAAATCAAGGGTATGGCGAAAGAAAGAGGAAGGACTAGAAATAACTGCCAAAGGGTCGAAAGAGTTGGCTGGAGGAAGGAGATTACACCTTGTAGTGGCTATAGGATATGGGAAAGGAGTTATTTTAAAAGTACCATACGAAAACATGACAGGCAATTTTTTCGGAGACTTCATAAGGGAACATTTCAATATTACGTTTGCGCGAGCTGGTCCAAAAACAAACAGAAGACGTTTATTTGTTATGGATAACGACCCGTCTCAAACGAGCAAGTCAGCTAAGACTGCGTTAGAACATATTGAGGCTGAATTTCATGAAATTCCTCCACGTTCACCAGACCTGAATCCTATCGAGAACATATTTCATCTGGTAAAGCGGTATTTGGAATCCGAAGCGATATCTAGAAACATCACAAGGGAGTCGTTTCAGGAATTTCAAGCTAGAGTTTTGAGAGCTTTTGATAATATGTGTATTGAGACTATAGATAACACAATTGCCAGTATGAACAGAAGGATACAAGCTATCCTAGCCTCTAAAGGCGGCCGAACAAAATATTAATTACGTAATGCTGAACTGTGAAAACTGAACATCCTTTATTATTTACACTTTCCTTTAATTCTGCGTATTTCGTAAGGGTCTTAAACTGTAACCTAATTTTCGTGCTACTTGAACGAAATGGCTGTGTAATGTTTATTAACGTTCAGTAGTTTTCAAAGTCTTTTTAGAAAACTCGTGACAACGAAACGTTTATCGCATGGCGTTACATTTATATGTTGTTGACATAACGAAGTCAACATTACTCAACATTACTCACCACAATACTCACTCAAATACTGCAGATTTGTACATATTAAAAGCATCTTTTACATTAAACGAACACAACTCTCGAAAATATATATCGTTTCTTTACTTTGGAGAAGATTTTTGTTTCATAACATCCGTTATTACGCGTTTTAAACTCAATACTCTTTAAACGGAGAAGAAAAACAGAGCTGTCAATTAGCTCTTTTTATTAGAATTTACTGAGTATTGTTGTAATCGCGTTTCACATACTTTTCTTTGGAGCGCATTATACACTAAGTTATCCAAATAGTATACAACAATAACTGGCCACAGTTTATTTTCAAATACTGTGCTTCATTCAAGGGAAACGAATGCCTATCTTACTGAGGATTGTCCCGAGTATCGTTATGAGCAATGTAAATATTGCTTGAATTGTCAATAATGAATCGTGCAAAACAGTGCCCACAGGGCGTGATTTCTTGCTGTTCGCGCTGTGAAAATGACTTCCAGAATCGGAAAAAATGCCATCGTATGTCCATCATGTTTGTGTTTGTCTGATCTATTGCACCGCCTCTGATGAAAACAATTGGTGCATCAGATGTAGCGAAGAAAGGCGTGTCGTGGGTTAGTTCAATATCTCTTTGACAGAAGTTCTTTGGCGCGGGTAAATGAATTATATCTCCTTCTAGTGCCTGGAGAAGGTCAGGCCAAGCGATTATTGTTGGATTCCACCTAAAGTCATTCAGAAGAATCATTTCTGCTTTTTCGGCACCAACCCATGCGAACGAGCCTGTTGCAGGATTACAGAAGGTGTTATAAATTGTTTTTAATGGCGACAACAGAAAAGTCTTACCAGAATTGGCAGTTCCATACAAATAAATATTACGGAACTTTCCTCTCCCTTTAGAAAGGGCTGTATAAATTGCATTACAAAAGACTGACGGGATAATTCGTTGGTTTTCGAGAACCTCATTTGCTGCCGCAAACCACCTTCCCTCGCAACCCTCCACGCATTGCGCATCTTTAAATTCTTCTAACAGCTGAATTCGCGTTTTTTTTCAAGCGACGACACTGCTCTTCAGCGTGAGAAAATTCTTTCGCTAGCGATAATGCTTCATCCACAGCTTTATTGCCTCGGTTAGCTATAAATTGAGCCAGACAGCGTTTACCTTCTCGTTCTTGAGCCATCGCCAAGCATACCAGCTCCAGTCTCGTGGATATTGACTTTTCTTGAATTAGTTTAGAAACATCAAAAACACTTAGCCGTGGATCTTTCCCCTTTCTCTGGTGCTTCGATCCCCTGCGTTGTTGGCATTTTCTTGTTAGAAGCGATTGCATTTTCCGTTCGTGGGCAAGTACTTAAGTCTGGGTGACCCACGGAGTGAACGGCCTCGAGATCTGATTTCGTGACATACTTGTACGCGCTGTAATATGTATTATGACGGTCACTAAAATGAACTTCAATCTTAAATTTTTGGCTTAAATATTTCTTTACTTGCAACCATCTGCCTCTCTTCTTCAGTTTTACCGCCATATGGAAATGATACTTGTTTACATCGCCACTGTTATCAGTAGTGGCATGAGCCTCGATGCTCACGACCCAGTGAGATACTTCAATTTTCGCGCTATTCCATGCCTCTATAACTGCTTCCGCAAAGCTCTCTCTTCGAAATTTTTCTGTATCTGCGCAACTATATGTTATAATGTAAACAACTCTCTGGCTGTCTGAAGCTTCCATTGAAATAATGCGAAGAATAACAGAGAAGGTTAGCGTTAATGTTAACACCATTAATGCAAACATTGCAGCTGCGCACGATCACACTACAACACACTTTCGATGTAAACAACAGACCTCGTCGTCACCGGAAGTCATTTTCGATTACATAAAGAAAACAGAACAGTAGGACTGATTATTTTCTGTGAAATACACAATATTCACCATATAGTTATATCGTAAATATGGGTAATTTGTACACGTGAACAATATAACAGTCAAGTTACTTATCCTAGAAATCACTGATGTGTACGGTATTCATTTATCGATTTTCTAAATTATATGCACCTGTTCCTCCTCTAACCATCGATACTGTGATATGAAATTTTGAAATCCCTGTATATTGCACAGACATGTTTTCGTAGCCTTTAATTAACTAAGATTAACTACCATGAGAAACCCCTTTCTCGTGCATCAATAAATCACAAACATGATGTCTTTGAAATGCTCACTTTCAGACAATGGAGGACAAAAGTAGCTGGGACACCAGTGAAAACTGGGAAAAAAATAACAAATAATAACGTGATACTACTATAGTTATCTTTGGGGGCGCAATTTCAGCGTATCCTCCCCCCCCCCCCCCCCCCCCCCCTTCCCCCCCAAACCAATGTTGATCAATGTAGGTGGATAGTTTTTCTGTGTAAATGTCCGTTCGATCATCAATTTCAACATTGTTAGGGGGGGGTGGAGGGGGGGGGGATTATTTGACTAGTATTTTGGTAAGTGTCCCAACACTAATGACCTGCATTGTAGAATCTTGGTTCTTTCTTTACCGGTTTCTTTTCAGTGCTTTTTGAAAGATATTTATTTGCCATTTCATTTTATTAAACTTGTTTTCCTACTTTTTCAGGAAAAAAGGGACAAAGAAATGTCAAAAGCAGTGCAAAAAGGATCTTTAGAGGGGATGAGCACCGAGGAAATATGGTCAAAACGTGCCAACATTTCCCCAGCTGAAAACACTAAGGTGAATGTTCCAGATAGCGATGATGAAGACAGCAGAAGGGATTTGATATACAGCTGCAGGTTATTCTTAGAAAAGGCAAGAGTGGTTGCTAGCAAGTGTCAGACAAGGGGCAGGATGTTGCTGGAAGCCAGTGAAAGGCCAGGCAGCAGCCAGCTTCATGTAGACGATCTGCCAATCCAGGCCCAAGTAATATCCACCCCTCCTGACAAGGTTTTTATCCCAGAGTCGCCACTTTAAAGGGAAATGAAAGAGGCGAGCGCCGATGCAAGGTGGATGAGTTGCTGACCGCGGGGCAGATCCAGAGCTTCTTCTCCAGAAGAGCCGCCAAACTTCTCCACGCTGACGCCCAGAAGACAAGGACGAAGAAACGGATGACAACAAGATGTGCGCAACATCATCTAGATGCAATGCGCACCAGTGCACCCCATAGTCTATGACACGTGGAACCTCTGTGCGATGAGCTCTTCCAACAAGCTCAGTAAGCTAACGGTACTGAGCTACACGAGATTTGCTCCCACTTCAACATAGAGGATAAACCCTCTGAACACAGGAAGCCCTACCTGGATTCTATTTTCGAACTTGTAGGTGCCTGCTCTTTCAATCCTCAAACTTATCATAGTAGAACCAGTGTAACACCAACTCTTGACGGGAGCAAAAGCAGTTGGAATTAGCGCTTTGACTAAGGGCGTGGTTTAACTTTCCTATCAAGACTATCGCAAGAAAAAAGGAATCAGCGCTAATAAACGAGGGAATTTGAGTTTGCCGAATTCATGTTTTTAGGGTTCTACTGTGATTTGCATTTTTTAAATCTAGAATTCATTTTTTTCCAAAGAATCTCCTGTAGACGAGTGCCCATGTTGTCGGTCTTCCTGTTTTCAGTCTCCCTGTTTGTCATGTTATGTAACGCAATCTCGATTCACTTAACGGTACTTCCACAAGAATAGTGACACGTCAAGCGCGCAGAAATTACACTGTAGTTTGCCTCAGTTTTTGTGCAAATGAAGACAAACAAGGACACAAGGTACAAACAAACATATTGTAGACCTGATTTTAATTATACTAGACAGGATAGATATTTGGTAAAGATTTTGAACACTTCGCTGTGTGGTGATATCAACTTGAACCACATGTTTACATTAGTGAGGCAAGTTCAAATACCTGAAGGCCAGGATATGAGTTCATTTCTGCTGAAAATTGGTGTAAAATTTCCACCTGATGTCTATGAAGCATGCATGTATCACTGTGGGACTTGAGATTGCCTAAATTAAACGTATTTTGGCTGAAACATTTGTTTGAGTATTGACTTGTGTCGAATTTTGTGTCGCGCCGAACCTCAAATTTGTCAAGTCAAAAAGGTCAAATTTCACTCAATTGCTCCCTGAATTTCGCATTCCCAAAAATTCATTTCATGTGTTGCCCTAAGTTTTAAAACCATATTTTGAAAGCTTAGAGATTGCTTTTTAATGTAGTATGTCTTTTGCTGTTTGGAAACTAGGTACCTGGCGTTATTTTAGGCCTTCGAATTTCGACAAAATTTTGCTCGCGTGGAATCCTCAAAATTTTGTAAATATTTAAAAATCTGTAAAATAATCTAGTCGCAATCAATTCAATCACATGACCACTCAAAATGTCTGTTAAAATCCCCTTAGTATGATAAGCAGCTTTCTGGGTTGAATGATATTTGAATTAGATCCAAATCGGGCTCTTTTCATAGCCCGAAAAAGCAGTCTGGCGAGAGCTGTGAAGCACCCGAACTTGACACCCGCCATATCGCCAAAATATTTATCTGATCAAACTAAAATTTATATTTTTACAAATATAGAATCAAGTTTGCGTTTCAAAGAATCAAGTTTGTGTTTTCAAAGAATCAAGTTCGCGTTTCAAAGAATCAAGTTGGCGTTTAAAGAATCAAGTTTGCATTTTTAAAGAATCAAGTTTGTGTTTTCAAAAAATTAAATTTGCGTTTCAAAGAATCAAGTTTGTGTTTTCAAAGAATCAAGTTTGCATTTTTAAAGAATCAAGTTTGTGTTTTCAAAGAATCAAGTTTGCATTTCAAAGAATCAAGTTTGTGTTTTCAAAGAATCAAGTTTGCGTTTTTAAAGAATCAAGTTTGCGTTTCAAAGAATCAAGTTTGTGTTTTCAAAGAATCAAGTTGGCGTTTCAAAGAATCAAGTTGGCGTTTAAAGAATCAAGTTTGCATTTTTAAAGAATCAAGTTTGTGTTTTCAAAGAATCAAGTTTGCGTTTCAATCAAGTTTGTGTTTTCAAAGAATCAAGTTTGCATTTTTAAAGAATCAAGTTTGTGTTTTCAAAGAATCAAGTTTGCATTTCAAAAAATCAAGTTTGTGTTTTCAAAGAATCAAGTTGGCGTTTCAAAGAATCAAGTTTGTGTTTTCAAAGAATCAAGTTTGCGTTTCAAAGAATCAAGTTTGTGTTTTCAAAAAATAAAATTTACGTTTCAAAGAATCAAGTTTGTGTTTTCAAAGAATCAAGTTTGCGTTTTTAAAGAATCAAGTTTGTGTTTTCAAAGAATCAAGTTGGCGTTTAAAGAATCAAGTTTAGTTTTATTTCACAGAATCAAAAGTAAGTAATTGTGTTACTGAGCCTCATAGGACACCGTACATCAGTGGTCTCTCAAAATGCACCTACAGGAGAAAGATGACAAAACGCAAATCCCTGCGACTTCATGCTTATAACCAAATAGACCACCAGCTGACAGCACTCTGTTTTTTTTTTTAATTTTTAATTTTATTTTTTTCCCACTTACTTACATCACTTTACTTACACTAATTACATTACAAAAAAAAAAGTTACATTGATCCCCCACTTACTTACACCAATCGCCTCACGTAAAAATTACATCACTACTTTACACTACATTACATGTACAACACTAAAAAAAAAAATACAAATACAAATACAATTGAAAGGTTTTAAAAACAGTAACAAAATTTTAATGTCGTATATATTATAAAAGTTTTATTTGAGATCCGAGTTTAAAGGTAGTAATTTCCACTTTAAAGATATGGATTACCAGATAGGAGTTAGGAGCTATAAAGGGGAAAAAAAAGAACTAAAGGAATCCCATTTAGTGAAATGTTTCAAAAGAGTTCCATTTTTCCTTGCGATAAAGAATTCCAGGTTATAATTGGCTTTCAGTTTAGCCTTGAAAATTTCAACAGATGGAACAATTTTATTAATTTTACATCTGTAAATAAACAATTTTGCTAATAATAGAATATGATTAATCAACATAAAATCTTTGTCTAAGTCAAATTTGCCAAAAAATATATCTTTAAACGTGAATTCTAATTCTTTATTATTATAAATTGCAATCCAAGATAACACCTCCTTTCAAAAGAGAGTTGTCACATTACAGAAATAGAACAAATGCTCAGGGATTCGTCTTCATTCTCACAGAAAGTACAAACAGGAGAGTCAACGCTTTTGAAAGCAAACAGCTTGTCGTTGGTAAATATGATGCGATTTAACAGCTTATATTGAAAAGCTCTTAATTTCGTATCCAAAGAGACATTAAAAGCTAACGAATAAATTTTCTTCCAGTCAAAAGAAAGACTTGGATATTTATTTTTTACTCTGACTTGAGCTGTAGGGGGACTGGCCTTATGGGACTTGAATTCATTATATATCATTTTGGAGGAGATTAACTCAACAGGTCAACTTTTTCACCCATTACTGGCAATTGAAAACAGTCTTCATTTAACTGAAATGGTTCGGATTACGTATTCTCTTTTATAACGTTGCGCCATTCACTAGGTATAGCGTCAACTATTCCCATCAAAACGAATATTTGACTTAAGGTTAGTTTAGCTCCTAGAATTTTCGTACTTTTGAGGAAAAAATGATCCTTTGAGACCAAATCCCCAACTTTATTTAAACCCTGCTTACGAAAGAAAGGTTGATATATGGATTTTCCTAGACTGAGAATATATTTGTTGTTCCATACTACTTGATTCATTATGTCTTGATAAGAAACTACCTCCTTCGTTGTAAGGTAGGACCAATCCTCAAGACAATCTTTATAGAACATCGGCAAAGAAATAGGTAAATTGCAATAATCAAAATGACACTGCAAAATAAACTTACCAGCTACTTTTTCCAAATAATGATCCAAAACAAAACGAATTTCCAAGGACTAATATAGTCTTCGATGTATTTTTTAAGACAGATAATTCGCTGAGCCCGAATCATACATTCTAAATCCAGCATCTTCAGACCGCCATCTTCTATATCATTGATTAACGCCACCCGTTTGACCTTGTCCTTACCATTCCAAATAAAATGGTAAAGTTCTTTGTTAACTTCCTTTACCAGATCGTTCGAAACAAAAATTACAGCTGCTTTTGACATAAATTTTGGAAAAGCAAATGATTTAACTATTTGAATTTTCCCTATAATGGTAAGCCCCCTCCACTTCCACATATTTAGTGTCTCTTTTATAGATTTAAGAATTTCCTCGAAATTTTCTATTTTCCTAGACAACTCATTGTAACTAAAATGCACACCTAGGATTTTTAAAATTCGTACGGAAACGTTTCCATTTTTTTTTCCGAACCCAGACAAAAAAATTATGTTTTTCCTGCATTGACGTTGAGACCAGATAGTGAAGCAAAGTGTGCAAGATTGCAAAGTAGGTACTCATAAGAACAATTACCTTTCAAAAAGCATGTCATGTCATCAGCATAAATGGCAAGTTTAACCTCTTTGTTTCCGATCTTGATACCTAGAATATTTTCATCTTGCCGAATACTACATGCCAGAACTTCCAGGGCTAAAATGAATAGAAAGGGCGATAGTGGATCACCTTGTCTTACCCCCCGGTCTACCTTGAAATAATTTGAAGTGCTGACAGCACTCTGTGATAATCCTCCCAAATTGTATACGGAAGAGGAGCTTACTGATTGACTGATGGAACTAGATGAACTCTTCATTGTTTATGATACCCAGCAAAGGAAAATAACTGATGTATTGTAGTACAATACATGAACTCTTCATTGTTTATGATACCCAGCAAAGGAAAATAACTGATGTATTGTAGTACAAGAAAACTTTATACCGTATACTGAGTGGTCTCTTCAAATGAACCTTCGATGCAGGAAAAAGAGAGCTTACTGATTCCACACGCTTAAACCTTTTGAACTGCTTACGTCGCAATGGCCATGTTTACATCTTGAATAATCATTGTGTTTGCATCTAATCGTTATGTAATAATCATTATGTTTACATCTTGAATAAACTATGTGTATGTATAGTATGAATTGTTGAAAGTTTGTTATGTTACACTAAATACATCAAAGTGTAGCCAGCTTTTTTACATGTACAGCTGTAGACCAGGTGCCCATTTCTCGAAAATCCCCCAACTTTTGACCATCCCGACCATGTTACGGTGTTGATGTATAACAAATTGTTCAGTTGCAAGCATAAATTAGATACATCCACCTTGAAACAAATGTTGTACATCTTATTTGTAATGGTTCAGCCTTCGAACGCACTTCTCTAATCTGTGATTACTCCTACAACCAAAGACAAAAGTGTTGGGAAGGTTCCTTGTTTTCCTCACCCCTCCCCCCTCATCCCCCCTCTTCCAAAGTTGCTGTTAACGCAAATACTCAACTTACACTGTCTTTTGTATAGACGTCTTCAACATTGGATCTGGGGGGGAGGGGGGCTATAAAAAGCGTTGTGCGAGCCTTTAATTGAGCTGAAACCCAAAGGTAGTGTCATTTATTAGCGTTTTACAAGCCTTCCCAACTAATTTTGTCTTGGGTTGTGTTGAAGATTACTTGGGTGTGGTCTACGCATAACGTCCTTTTCTACAACAATTCAAGGCGTAAATACATTATCATGAGTATGAAATGTTTTGTGATTGTGTCTAGCATGAATATCGAAGTATTAGTAGTTGCTTTGGTCAATGACAGAACAGGATAATCAAGTTAAAATTGAATATTCAGACCTTCAAAGAACGTTGTTAGTCGAGTTAATCCTGAATACAGAGATGTTAAATGTAAGATGGAAATGTCTATATTTCTGGGGGCAAATTCCTCCAGCAGAACAATTGCACTTGGTATCCTATGGACACTGTGTTGCCCAGTTATGTTGGACAACATAAGCTATAGAGTAATTTAATTATCAGTCATCGGTTTTCACCGTTAATTGTGCGAGTACATCATTACTCCACGAACGTGCGACATTACTCCATTCATATATGGTGAATTATACCTGTTGAAAGCAATGTAAACGAAAGCAAAATGGCCAATGTTAATGTCTTTGTTATAAGGGCTTGTTGGAATGAATAATCCAGTTGTTTCGGTTTCATTTCAGTAGAAATCAAACATTACTCCACGAAAAGTACGAAATATAAAAAAGATAATTAGATTCATGTTTTAAGAACTGTTTCCAAATGGAGTATTGTTCAAAATAAGGAAAATCCTTTACTTTAGAGATTTAAAACAGGGTCCTCTGCTCAGCTTTTAAGTTCTTAACCACAATCCACTGTAATCGAAATGAAAGACCTTTTAAAAGCTATTTTTTGAGTGCGTTTAGGTGTGGAGTATTGTGGAGTAATGTTTGCAGAAGTACTCAAGCGAGGTCACGCAAATTTGACAGGCGGTTAACAAAGAGATAATAAATATAACAATAATCGTTTTAATTCGCTTTTCAAGTTTTTTTCTGTTTGCTTGTGTTGTTAGTATATCATTCAAAGCTCAATCAAGTTACTCCTAAACGACATTTTCTCGTTTCGGATCCACGTTCATTGTCCATCTCCGTGATGTTTTTCGTGGACCTGCAGTTTGAAGCGTCGTTCCAGAAAACTATAATTGAACTCAGTAATAACACGTATTCACATTAACTTATAACTTAACATTGCTAAAACGCTTTCCTATGTAATAATATTTGGCGTTTTAGAGTGCAATGTATTTCGAGGTTTTCACAGACTTTATGTCACGCAACCGTTACCGTTTGATCATTGTTATACATTTGTAATAATCCGTCAATTTGAACGTTTTAACCTCTGACATTGACACAAGAAAGACTAATTAATTATCACTTAGCGGACGATGTCTTAGCCCTATATCGGTAATACTTTTGATTTTATGAGTAGTTAAAAGTTCGTTTCAGTTTTCATACAACCAAAGACAAAAATGTTGGGAAGGTTCCTTGTTTTCCTCACCCCTCCCCCCTCATCCCCCCTCTTCCAAAGTTGCTGTTAACGCAAATACTTAACTTACACTGTCTTTTGTATAGACGTCTTCAACATTGGATTTGGGGGGGAGGGGGGCTATAAAAAGTGTTGTGCGAGCCTTTAATTGAGCTGAAACCCAAAGGTAGTGTCATTTATTAGCGTTTTACAAGCCTTCCCAACTAATTTTGTCTTTGGTTGTAGTTAGTTATACGGCCGCCATCTTGGATCCGCCATCTTGAATTTTCCGAAATTTTTTAAAACCTTTTAAAAACCATCCAAATTCACTCAAAATTAATCAACACCAATAACTAAACGCTAAATGACTTAAAAATATAAGTTATACCAATAAACTTTGTTTTTCATCATTCAAAGGCATAAATATGCAAATTTCAAAAAACATGGCTGTCAAAATCTTGTTGCCATGGAAACATCAAGTCACGTGATCAAAAAATTGTCATGCAAAATTGTTGCCAGATAAATTTTAGGAAAAGCCACAAAGTTTGATGGCGTTTGAAAACATATTAAAGAAGTTATGAATGTTGAAAGTTAGTGCGGGCACTTTGTGCGCCCCCCCCCCCCCCCCCCCCTAGGTCGAATAGGGTTAATCTTATGCATATTGGTATAAAATTAATGGTGATGTAATAGAAATGGGGCAACAATGGGGAAGGGGACAGCAGAGCCCGGCTTACAAGGAAGATAAAATAGTTTATCTAGGGTGTAAAATTGAGGGTATACATATAATTTTATCCAAAAGTGCAAATCTGGGGTTGCCTATATATCTGTACTCATAGTAAAATATGTCACACATCTCTTTCTTTTAGATAATCTTATTTTAATTAAAATGCCATGCTTTTTATGTTTTTTGTTTTTCAGGTAAGGGACTTCTAATATACCACAGATTGATAGCACACAGATGCATGCAGAAAATATTGACGCGGCTCGAGCTTCACGAGGTTAATAAATTTGTCGTCCCTCAGGAGCTGAACCGCGCGAATTCGAGCGAAAAATATATTATATACTTGGTGTCGTGCAGTTGTCTGGCAACAGGGCAACAAAGCTGGAATGACGTCAACAGGTTGCAAGACAGGCTTGCATCAGGCGCAATCTTGTGGTTGCCATGCAACAGAACCGGTTTCAACCAGTCGAAAGCGGTCAGCACTGGTCAAAATAATCTCGAAGACTACCTTTCCAACGGGTGGAGAAATGCAGAACAGCCTTTACATGAACAACAGTGGGTTCAAGCTGAGATCGCAAATTTTCAACATACAATGAACAATTTAGAACACCGACAATGTGTCACCTGTAAGGAAACTTGGCCAACAAAAAGTGGTTTAACACTTCAGTTTTTTATATGCCTAAGATGTAAGTGTGATAAGGGAAATCCCAAATTATTCTCCGAGGAAAATAACATGGTTCCGGGTTGCTTACCAATAGCATTACAAGGTTTAACTGACATTGAGGAAATGCTTATTGCAAGAGCTTGCCCAATTATGTGTGTTTATCGTAAACATGGGGACAAACGGGTTATAAGGGACATGTTTTAAATCTTCCCCAAGACATTCAGGGTTTTCTCACTAGACTTCCTCCTAATGTTACACAACTTAACCTTACTTGATAATTCTAAAACATGGACCTGACAACACACACAGAGATTGCAGAGTTAGAAGAAAGAAGGTTGAAATTGAAATTGACTATGAAGCTCTCCACCACTTGCTAATGTTACACAACTTAACCTTACCTGATAATTCTAAAACATGGACCTGACAACACACATAGAGATTGCTGAGTTAGAAGAAAGAAGGTTGAAATTAAAATTGACTATGAAGCTCTCCACCACTTGCTCGTCAATGGAATTCCAACAGCAGATGATCCACAGCCAAATGGACAGGAACACACTGCAAAAGAAGACACATCTCAGAAAAATGCCAAAGAGGATTACCAGCAGAGTCATTCCTTCCTTCCACTTCCTCAAGCTCAACAGTCAGAACAGGATGCAATAAGGGCATTAATGAATGGAGAAGATCCGCTAGAATGGCCATCAAATGATGGTGATCCTATCAATGAATTCCGTACAGAGGGCTTGGCTACTATGGCATTTCCAACTCTTTTTCCTTATGGTAAAGGGGATCCCACAAAGAAAACACGCCTTCGAGAAGTTTCTTTAACAGAAGGCTTCAAACACCTTATTAAGTATGCAGACCGTTCAACAACAGGAACCTTTTCCTTGCGCTTTGCATTGCACCCGCAATTTCCATATTGGGCACTTAACATAAAACAGCGCCATCAATTATTATCCCAAGTTCGTATCTATCTCACACAAAACCTAGAAGATTCCAATTTAACAACCGAGGAACTTTGTCAAATGGTAGGACAGATCTCAGCCCACCAGCTAATGAATCGCCTTCAGCGTGATGTTGCCAAGATACAAGGGACAAAGCAGTACTGGTATCAACACTACCGGGAACTTAAAGCTCTCATTACATAAAAAGGGGCTCCCACCTTTTTCTTTACTTTCCGTGCAGCTGACAATTACTGGCCAGATTTACACCGACTGCTACAGGAGCCAAACAATGCAACACCTTCAATTCGTATTAGAGCTGTCATAGACCATCCACACCCGACAGATTCTTACTTTGTTTCAAGACTGGACGAATTTTCCAACGTTTGGCTAGATCGGGTCTTGGACACAGAATGGAAATGGCTTCGTTTCGAGTGGCAGGCTCGAGGCAGTATTCATGCATATGGGTGTACAAATCTAATCCAGGCAATCCCGCTTCCTTTCATACCCCATTCTCTCCTTTGCCCTATCACCGCGCTTCATAATCATTTTCGTCTCAACGTCCTCGGTCCGTCTGATTTTTTGTTCTCTGTCAAGTCCTCCGATACCTCGTTCCCGCATCCCCTCACCTATCGCCATTTCACCTCATTTTTATCCAGGGCGATCTCTGCGCTCGAATTGGATCCCAAAAATTTTTCACCCCATAGTTTCCATCGGGGCGGTGCGACCTTTCCTTTTGAGTGCCATGTCCCTGTCGAACTAATCAAGTTTCAAGGCGATTGGCGTAGCGATGCCTACTTAGTGTATCTTGAGATGTCCTCTAAACAGAAACGACTGGCTGTCAACTCAATGGCTTCTCAAATCGGACAGTGTCGACGGAGGGAAACTGTTGTTTAAACTTTCCTAACTCCATTCTATGTATGAAGCATGCCTAGGAGACTTGGTAATTCCGAAGCAAATAAACGAGACATGGCTTCAAACGTCTTGTTGGATCATTTTAGTGATGCACAGCAACAGCATGATGGGAAGCATGTATCATTGCTTTCAACGAGGCAATGCGGTTTGTTAAAGGATGCCTTAAAGAAGCGAGACATTTCTGATGATGCTAGCAATCTTGCTAAAGAGGGGGACATTGGGGTTCGCGGTGTCACGGTATTGCATTTCTCGTGCGGTATTTCGGTATTGTCTGAGACTGCGGTATGCAGTATTTGATTATTTCGGACGTGGTATTCTCTGAAACGCGGGTTTTTTTGTGCGGTATTCGACAGGCTGATGATTTGCTGACCTTTGCTGTGATTCCCCAAATAGTATTATGAAATAACACTCCTAGAGATCCCTAGATGACGTGTGTAATCTCTACCATATAACAATAGCGTCATTCATAAACTCATGATGGAATGTGACAGCCGGCGAATTGCACGCAGCCAGCCGGGCATTTCCTTACGCAACGCTTCTGCGTGAGTTGTCTAAGTAGGAGACAATCAAACACTGACAAGGAGTTGCAAACATGTTGCAGTTGGATAGTTTTGGTTTATGACCTTTGTGTCCTTTGTCATGGCAGCCACAGAGACAGACGAGACAAGAGAAATAGACTGTGTGGCGATCTTTTATGAAGAGGGAAAGGGCGGTGAGAACTTCCAAAAGAAAAACAAGTTCAGATGCGAGGTCAACAAGGCAGAGAAAAGGGTTATTAGTAAGTTTGTATCGCTTGTAACATCACATGATGGGAATTCTCTCTACAATGGTCACAAAAGTCACAAAGAAAGACAAGAAACGATACACTTTCTCAGCTTTCAGGCATGTCTTATAAACTATTAAATGGCTTGGTCGGCTTGACTGTAGACTGCAAAACAATCATATTTTTTGCGCAACATGTCCTCAAGACGGGATTATCTCATATCAACAATTGCTATTTGACACCGAATTAACTCATATACATAATCTGGGCTTGTCTATGTTCTGCGGTGACTGGTAACAAGTTATGTAAAAGCTGGATTGAAAACAATATGGCGGATCGAGTAAGTGCTTTTCGTTGCATCATAAATTGTTTATTTACGCTTTAATTGTTGCTTTTGTAAATCCCAGTTATAGAAAATTTAAAATTGTGTTGACTTAGGTCGTGGTAAAAAGCGAAAATAGCCACTTGTGCTTTCAGAGGTTTTGAAAAGGAGCCCAGAAAGCACTCAAAGCGCGAAGCGAGGCAATGCTACACAGTCGTCGGAGTAAGATAAACTAAAACTGGACGCTGTCACCAATGATGCCGTTTCAGGTGAGGCTCGTTTACCGGCGCAATAAACCCACACGGGATGTCGTGAGAACACCAGAAAACACTTGCCTGCGGCTCATGCTTTCTAAATTTCTCTTGTGTTCTCAAATTCCTGTTGGGTTGTGTTCCGTGACAGTATAATACATGGCTTTGGCTTCTTCATTTGTTAAATAATAAAATGAAAATTTCACAGTGGCTTGATAATACGAATTTCATTTTCTTATGTTAAAAACAATATTATTTTTACGAATGAGTACAGTCTAAAAATATTAAGTATTGTTTTAACCTCTTGAAAATAAAATTTATATATATCATACCATCTGTATCATTATATTTTGGGGACCATGGTTTAAGCTCTAAAATAACACACCTAAATTGTCAAAATATTTACATGTGGCTCGTAATATAGTGTACATGGAGGAGAGAAATAGAAAGTTTACCTAGAATAAGAACAATGAATTCCAACTATAAGTTGAGTGGCATTTAAACCAAACCTGTTCCCTCCTGATTGGTTCAAACAACTTTAGATGGAATTCATTGTTTGCATCCTGATATCTGATTGATCAATTTTGTTTGAGTGACCCTGACCCGGTAATAGTAGTATAGCACTGTAATTGCAAAAGCTAACGCAAGTTGTTTTACATTGCACTACCACTGGTGTGGACCAACTATATTAATCTTCCTCGGCTGAAGCTAGTATGAACCTTTTTTTTTTTTCACTATATACCATTGATACTGGTTTTCATTGCTGGATTAACATTATTAGATCACATGTACCCAATAAATTGAATTGAGAATCCAGTTCATGCACCTACAGCTCACCAAAAATTTGAGAATGAGTGTTTTAATAAGTGCCTTCTATGTGTCATATTTGTAGCCATTACAGCTTGCTAGTACTTAATATACTTTAAAATTTTCTATAAATTATTCCCTCTTCTTTGCCATTAGCACCTTAGCAGTAGCTATAACTAGTTAATATAATTTTTGTTATTATTAAATATAATCATATTTTTATTTTAGCTAGTTGGCTTTGGCTAGTGTTTTGCAAGTAGCCAATGAACTTTTAGTAGAATGGTGGGCATCCAAGGCACCAAAGTAGAACTGGGAGCAGTGGAGTACTATCTTAAATGAAAGCTGGGGATCTCTGCATTCAACTTTGATGAACATCACAGTAGCTGGAAATGCAGTGAATGAATCAAGTTGTATGAAATGCTCAGAGCATGTAGCTGTTGTCTGCTGTTTTGATGCTTTGCATGGACCTTGTGATCAGCTCATCCATGAAATGCAGCCATTTCATGATCGTGATGGTTCAACTGGTGGCTACTTTAAGCCAATCCCACCAACTGTTTCATTAGATTGTGATAGAAAATGGGTGTCTATCGGTATGCACAGCTGTATGCTTTTTTGTACTATATAATTTGGTTGCTGTTTTGGAAATGTATCAGAATGTGGCTCACTGGTGTAGAAGAGTCATTATTCTCTTTTGCTATAATAATATAAGACAGCGTTGCTGAGTGGGCACTGATGAAATCTGGAGGTCCATGGTTGAAATCCTGTGTCCTGCCACAAGCTGGAGATTTTCTTGATAGTCCCAAATTCAACTCCCCTGTCGTGCTATGTAAATAGCCAACTGACCCTGGTTGTTCAAAAGGTGGATAGTGCTATCCACTGGATAAATCACTATCCACCGGATAACACAATTGGTTTTGTTAATGCTTATCAACTGGATAGTATTTTTTCCAGTGGTTAGCACCCTCTGAACAATAGAGTTTTAGATCCGAGTTTACCGCTAACCTCTAACCGCGGTTTGACGTTAGAAGTTTGTCGTTTGCCGTTAGCTCATTTCTCGATTTAGATCCCAGGGCCGTTTGGACGATGCGAAACAATGGATTCTGGGTAATATAAGATGTAAGATGGCGGCCGCTGCAAGGTTAGTCGTGTGTGTTTTTAGGTGTTTTAGATATTTTATGGAAATCTGACCGTTTTTACTCACACCAAATTCGATTGAATCACAAAAATACAACCTATACAAAGTAAATTATATTTTTAAAATTATTTTTCAGGCGAGATTTTAATGATGTAATGCAGTTTCTCCTGTTCGATGACAGCAGTGACAACTCTAGCAGTAGCGAGGAGGATGACATCGATTGTTTGTTGGTGGACCTGATGTTTCCTCCCATTTTTTCCTCAAACTTCTCCGGCCGACTAAATCTTGACGATATTTCTGATGCACAGTGTGAATCCATGTTTAGGTACAAAACTTTGTTTTCATTTATTTTTTTTCCCAAAACTCGATCATGGAACCTGATCGATTAATAAGCTTACATAAAAATCCTCACCCTCAATCTCAGATTTTCAAAAGGAGATATGGAAAGACTCCGGGACGCGTTAGAACTGCCAGCCATATACATTTGTAGTCAAGGGACTATTTCTACTGGGATGGAGGCACTGATGGTTCTTTTAAGAAGATTGGCGTACCCCAATCGATGGAGTGATCTGGTGCCTGTTTTTGGACGAACAGTATCAGAACTGAGCTTGATATTTAACAAGGTAAAATTGTTGCTCTGTTTATTCATCTTCCCTGTAGAAGTTGCCTTTATTACCCTTTCATTTTATCATTATTGAATTTGACTAGGGGGTGTAGAGTCTTAAAGTACATTTTCTGTTTGTTTGCTTGATTTTTGTTTGTTTTTAGAGAATAAAAATAATAACACTAGCTCTAGTATGTATTAACTTATATTGAGCAGATATCAAATGATAATTTTCATCTGCGCATCACAATTCAAATTACAAATTACAAATTCCTAAATAAAATAAAAAAAACTCTCAGAGAAGAGTAGAGAACCAACCAACTCAGCCCACTTATGATGCCGAGTCCAGGAATCAAACCTGGGCCACACTGGTGGAAGGGGAGCGCTCTCACCTCTGCGCCGACCCTGCTTCACCCCTCTCTTTGTAATTAGAGTAATTTTAATAATCATCTCACATGTGGTTCCAAACCCATCCCGTAAAAAAAATCACAAGCACACTGCTGTACTATTTTCCATGCATTTCAGATCATGGATGATATCTATGACAGATTCCACCACCTCTTAGATAGTCTTGACTTGGTATGGCTTGATCCTGAAGCTTTTGCCGAGTCTGTTCACGAAAAAGGAGCGCCTCTTACTGGGTGTTGGGGTTTCATTGATGGGACCCCCCGACCAATAGCCCGTCCTGTACGCAATCAACGAATAATGTACAGCGGTCATAAGAGGACACACTGCTTAAAATTTCAGGTAAATAAAAGATGTTTTAACATCGAAGAAAAAAAAAAAAGAAAGCAAACTTCCTTGAGTAGACAAAATATCACAGCAAAAGATTCTCCTGTGAAGGCACTCCAAGCAGTAAAGTTGGGTTCCCTTTTGCTATAAGCAACCCATCTAATTACCCTTATTAAGGATAATTACAACACCTAATTTTTATACTTGTACATAGCTTTTACATCTTAATTAGTTCTAGTGGGGAACCCTGGTATGGTCCATTAGTCCTTTTTGGCCGTCTCCATCTCCACAACTTCTTTATAGTAGTGATCAATTAATATATTGTCTCTTTGTAATTTAGCAGAGTGAATCTGTAATACATAAATAAGGATAGGATATTGTAATACAACTTTATATTTCATTTACAAATATTTACATTTCATTTACTCTTTAGTCTGTACAGGCCCCAAATGGTATGATAGCCCATATGTTTGGTCCTATAGAGGGTCGCCGACACGACGCCTTTATGCTTGGGGTGAGCGGCCTGTCACCTAAACTGCGGCGATTTGTTCAACCCAATGGCGAGCCATACGTTATTTATGGGGATCCTGCCTATGGCATTACACAGAACATAATTGCTCCATTCCGTCAAGCACACCTTACAGATGATGAGCAGGAATTTAATACAAGAATGAACAAAGTTCGAACCTGTGTCGAATGGGGGTTTGGCAAAATCTGCCAAAATTTTGCCTATTTAGACTTTAAAAAGAACTTAAAGATCCTTTTACAGCCTGTGGGTAAATATTATTTAGTTGCAAGTATTCTTATCAATTGCCACACCTGCTTATATGGGTCACAGACAACCACTTATTTTAATGTAGAGCCACCATCCCTGGAAACCTATCTATCCAACCACTGACCACGTGTACTTGGTCTTTCTACCCATAATATTATTATTTTATTTATGTAAATAACAACAGGAGTGAAATTAAACAAGAGAAGATGAATCATGTTTTTATTTTATTTTCCTATGCTTATGCTTAAAGGGTGTCAATAAAGTCAAATGAAAGCATGAATATGAAGCAGAAGAAAGATAATGTTGTCAATGCTTTGAGAGCTGTTGTCGAAGCATGGATAAGAAAAGTTTTCTTTCTTCAGCTTCATCTTCGTATTTTTTTTTCTGTAGATCTAACTCCATCTTCCTCACTTCCAGCTCTTTTTCTTTCAGTTTTGCCTTCTCTTTGTACTTTTCTGACAGCATTTCAATTGCTGACTTTCTGCTAGACCGAGCAACTTTCTTTTTGGTTCCTGTAGAAATTACAAAATAAAGAAAAAAGTGTTGTATTTATTGATATAAAAGAGCAACCAAAGCATCAAGCCCCCCTCTCCCCCCAGGGGTGGGGAAGGAGATGGGGGGGGGGGGGGGGGGGGGGGGGGCAATAATTTTGTCAACACCTGATTCAAAATATTGAAAAAAAAGAACAGTAGCAATGTTAGCATACTGTTAGATTCAGACTCTGGTTGGCCTGATTTGTCTTCCCAGTGCTATTTTTATAATGTTCTCCACGATTTTTCGTCATTTAAAATGGCCGGAAGCAGCTCTCAGAGGCTGGAAAATCAAATGCTATTTTATAGACTCTATATTTGGGCGGATATTTGAAAATCTCCAGTTTGATAATTCCCCCAGACCTAACTAGCAGCCTGGAACTGTTGTGCTCGTCAATGTGCCCTCCAATAAATTTAACCTTGCTACGGCACTGAATTATAATGTGGCAGAAAACTGTCCTTGAGCAACAACATTAAAATTATGGATCTATTGAGCCCCTTTGATGAGCAGTGAACTCCCCCTTGATGAGCAGTCAAACTCTTGGGGAAAACTCTCAAAAATGTTTAAAAAAAATTATATAATTTATATGGATTTCATCAAACAAACATTTTGTCAATTACACAAAGCATCATCACTTTCCTTTCATTCCCCCCAGTAAAAGAGAAATTCAATTCATATATTCATGGCAACCAATTAGTCTGAGAAGTTGGAATAATAGTTTGTTAGATTTCACAAAATGTTACCTTTTGAAGGACTTTCTTCATCAGCATCTGACCCACTACTATCTCCATCATCACATGTGGCACAACCACTATCACTGCGGCGCTCTAAAATGAAAGCAATGTTTTATTCTGCATTACATGGGTTCTATTCAAACTTGTTTAAAACTACAGGCTGACAAGTTAAAAATGAGGCACCTAAGTTATATGGTGCAATCACAACACATCATGAACCACCAAGTAAAACAGGAACTTCAGAAAATTGTGTAAAAACTGTGTACAACAGCAAAAGGAAACCAAAACAAAATGAATTATGGTCCTTATGGATCTCATTGCCATAACCTATGTTTGTCTGGACAAAATAATATTGAACTAGATATTAACTTGCTAGTCTTTCTACTGCTGCCTGACGCATCTCCTCGCCTTTCCTTTTATCTTCCTGCTCCCTTTTCGTCCTTGATTCCTTTTCTACCCTTCGCATCTCTAACACATCTCTTCGATATACTAAGATATCCTCACATAACTGCATTATCTCAGTAAACTGTTCCTCTGTGCCTGATCTTCAAAAATCATAAAAATATAAATGAAATAAATTAAAATATTGACATGAATACTAAGTCAGTGCTGGATTAAAAACTACACGGGGAGGCAGGAGCTAATTAGGAAAATAGTACAAATAGTATATAGGATTAGATTTGCCTTGAATCAAGTTTAATGATAGCATAAAAACATGTAAACCAGAGTCAAATTTCAATTTGGTTTTATACTACATGGCATCTGCATGAAGGCCATAAAAAATGTTTTGAAAGAAAATTTATTTTCGTGATAGATTTTACTTTTTACCATTTTAGCATCAAAACAGCACGAATATTAAAGAGGAAAGCAATACGAGAAATAAACATATGGGCTTGTTGTATATTTGTAATTTTGACTTAAAAAACAGAGGGCTGAACATTTTACTCATTTGTGGGACAGCCTAAACAAGCCAACCAACAGCTAAAGTTAGCTAACTTACCTCTTTAAACCTTTCGTGTCTTCTTCTTTGTATTTGGTTAAAATCCGATCCATTTTTTCACGGCAGCCTCTTCCCTTTAGCTCAACAGTACATGAATCCGTAGAAAATGCTTTGCTGAGTCTCCTAGCTACTGCTTCCCACTCATCAGGCTTCTCAGGGTTGTGTTGAGCAACTTCCTTGGCAAGAGCCAACTCGTGTTGAGCTTTTGGCCAACGAAATGGAGCCATTCTAGGTTTTAATTTTTCCATTTAGAAATAGAAGAAATATCAATCAGTGCAAATAAAATAAATTTACAGTGACACGGGGTTATCTAGCAGCAAAGAGCTATAAAATCTTACAGCAAATTTACGGCTGCCATTTTGAATCTGCAGCCATGAATGGCACCTGTTTTCAAGGTGCAATATTATCTATCAAATTTAGCATTTGGCCCGAATTTCTGCCTCTGTTAATAGATAAAGACTTGTTCAATAAGATTTTGGTATCATTACGTGGAATAAAACAAGAAATATACACTAAACGCTTTCAGGTAAATGACAAACGTGAAAACTTACCTCCTCACGTTGAAAACGCACGTTGTAAACCTCAAACGTGACGCGAAAGACTTGTCACGTGACCTCCAGTGGTTAGAGGTTAGCGGTAAACCCGGATCTAAAACTCTCCAATACTGAAGGTAATACTTCTGTTTACCCTGATTTAAAGTCTTTACGTGATAATTTTTATTTCAAATAGGCTCTCCTCTTTATTAGATCCTGGAATTAAATAAGTCCCCCCAGTACTTGAATAATAGAGCTGCTACTGTGCCTTGTTCTATGTCATTAGTTATAGTATGTTAGTGCCTTTCAAGATTCAAAAAGATATTCATTTGAAATTATCTTTTTAATAAACAGGACATGAAGAATTGCTTACAGAGCACGCTATTCACTGGAATCGAAAAAAGGAAGAGATAATGCCTCAGACTAGCAGAAAGGTATTCAAAGGTAATGTTGTTTTTTTTCAGTTCATTAGAAAATGACCCTTGGCTAGAAGTTATTCTTAGTCCAAAATATGGTAGTATAATTGTACAAATAAATTAGGCATTAGTCACTTGCCCTGATACTCTGTAATGATTACAATTTTTAGGATCAAAGATCCTTGTTATTCACTGATGCCATTTTACTGAGAAAATGTTAGTTTATTCAGTCTGTGTAGGCAAATTAAAATTGATGTTAAGAACTAAGGTGCCACTTTTAAATGCGGAAAAGAGTCTCTCGAGACAGTTTAAAGAGCTTCATGTGTCAGCTGATGTGTTGTCTTGCTGGAAAGAGTTATATCATAGTGCTCAGGGTAAGAATTTTTGTGGTGCTAAATCGCCGTTGCTCAAACGCCTAGTACAACGTGGTACAATGTATAACTTGTATTTTCCTTGTGATGACAAGGCCTCAACTCAGATACTCTAGTATTTCTTTATTATTACTAAGAGTTTACTTGCTTTTCACTACTATATTTCAGAGGAGCAGAATTCTCAAACCTCCAAATGAGCCACCATTTCACAGAAAGAGGGAGAGTTTCTGGTGAAAACTATGCATCTAAAAAATATGACAAAAAGGATAAAGTGCTGTGTGAAGCTGCCAAGGAGTTGTATGGTCAGTAGTATAATCAATTAGCCTCAAGATTTGCTGTTACCAATACTAAAGTGGATGGTGATGGCGAAAAAATTTTGATGAAAAGGCCATTTCCCATTTCAGAAAATAGAGGGAACGTTGCCACTACTCCATTTCTCATAGGGTCTACAACATGGGAAAGCTTGGAGGTTAGACCTGATTAGCATTTTTTAAAAATAAAAAAATTTTGCAACTTCTACTATTGTATTTTCTCTTGATGCAAAATGTTGCCATACAGTGTATGTAGGTATTGGATATTTTGCAGCAACGTTTCACTTTTTTTTACTTTATTGAGTTCTTGTTTATTAATTGTATCCCAATTGGCTCGTCTATAATAGGCCATTTCCAAGTTACGTTATGCCTCGTTGTCAAAGCGAGGCTAGGTGCACAACCTTTCATATGAAAATGGGTTTTTATTCAAAATGCAAATAAAACTCATCTTCATGTGAAAGGTTGTGTACCTAGCCTCACTTTGACAACGAGGCATAACATAACTCGGCGATAAGAATGTAACATTCGTGTATATCCATTACATTTTTACAGTTAACACGTTAAGCCTTCCTATTAATTGTTTTAGTTAAGGTCTTACACCTGTACTTATTACCCTATTTGTATATTTGACTCAAGTAAGCAGAGGAAAAGAATTAGGAAAAAGGTGTCTCTTAAGAAAGCTTTCTTAAAAAAATTGTATCAAATTACAATGAACTTGTTGGAGAAAGTAGCAAAGTTGTCATTGAGAACATCAAGAATGGAGTGTTCCCATGGCATGTAAATAATGGTTCTTTGAATGACAGTGGTAAGAATAATTGTTTGTCTCATTGCTTTAAAAGGCCTATCTATTTTACATACTTATTGCTGATCGATATAATGACGACCCTATGTTCCTGGGAATCGGGAATGTATGAATTTGAGTTAAGATTTATGGTTGAAGTTTTAGCACTTTGATTAGCCTAAGTTAGCTTAGGTAGTCTGCGGTTTGCCAACTGGACCTGAACTCGAACTAGAGTTCTAACTCAAATTCGAACTTGAACTCTTTACTCATGCAATACCCAAATAGCACTCCAGTTAGCCCAAGGGTGGATAGGTGGAATGCCGTAAGCCTTTTTTATTGGGGTTTACAGGGATTTTAACTCGTACTCGAACTATCCAATGTCATGTTTATGATGGAACATAGAGGAATGGTGACGATTATGATTGCTCAGTGATGGACGCCTATTGATTGGTTGCAATATTCGCAAACTGCATGAATGATACAGTATGTGATGGTACATGACTAGCCAGATTATTATCGGAAAACGTTTACTTTTTTTCTTGAGTCATTTTTAATTCTGTTTACGCTCAGTTTTGTGGTTTTGAATTGTTTTGTACAATAAATGTTGCGATAATATCACGTTACTTTGTAGTTTCCATAAGTACCAAGAGAGCAGCGGTGGAAATAGATTCAAAGAGGAGCTGCCGCTGATCAAGAGGGAGATAAATTCCTTCATTTCTTTTTACAACGATGGCATTATTCCGTCTATTAATAAAAAGAAAATGGAACTGCAAGCTTCCTTGATTGGTAACAGCTAACACTATCCTTGAGATCACTATTTCCATGCAAAACGCAAAAGATTGTGTCTAAATGTGGCATGTGAAGAGGACAAAGCAGACAAAGAAGAAGATGAAGAAAATGCAGATTCCACTTCAGCAGACAATGAACTGCCTGTGTTACCCCCAATGCGTTCACAGCGCATAGCTGAGGATATTTCTGCTTGGCATTTTTCTAAAGACATAAGCCAAAGCACTTTAATGGACGCAATGGAAGTAACGCATGCAGTTTAATTTCTATTATCATTGCATATCTTTTTGTAAAAAAAAAATGCAAATTCCAGACAAAGGAATCCTGCCCGATAATATAATAAGAATATTTGCGGCTGCATGGAGCTTAGAAATAGAATGTACGATATTTGTCGTGACATCCTTCCTAACAGATATTTGGCTGTTGAAGAAGCTGTCGCTCTCTTGCCTTTCACCAATATTTCTGTGAAAGAGGCATTACCAGTAAGTATGGAAGATGAACACGAGTTGTCAACCTTATGTGGACAGCTGAATAATTTGAGGGAAATTACGACCCACTTTGTAAATATCATAGTTAACCTGAAGACCTCATTGTTCATGGTTACTCCGCCAAACATCATGTATGTCAACACCCATCTTCATGGAATTAGTGGTGCTGTCATAGTAAAAGGCTGCACTTTAAATTTAAGAGAGTTTTGTAAGTTCGTGTGGGATTTGGAAGCACACGACAAAGGTACTTTCGGGAACCTTAATGTTGTAATCTTTCTAAAGGGGGCACTATACGCGTGTATTTTTATTATATTGGATGAATGTTTACCCCTGGCAGCACTAGAGCACTTTCGTGTTGCCATTAAATCTTTATTACTTCCCAACTAATTAGAAAAATCCCTTTCTCCTCCTTTACAAACAAATTTACAATCTACAGAAAATATTTACAATTTTATGACACCTTCCACTGTAAGCCAATGATGGCATTTTTAAATCGCTTGAAACCTCAGAGATACTGTAAGAATAGCCAGAGTATTGCAAAACATTTAGGTGTATTGCCCCCCTCAGTGAATATAGCTTTTACTTTAGGCTAAGGCTTTTATGTCTTTCAGACATACTACGTAGATGCAGAAAGTTAAATCACTCACCGTTGCACAGTTGAATAAATTCAACAGCAATCTGAATGTTATCTTTGTGAATAGTTAAATTTCTCACAACGAACGTTTTGAGTCCAGTTCACAACTTGTATAATACAAATTTTATTTTGAGTAAAGAACACGTACAACACAAAAGTTGTACCGAGTCACATACTGTGTTTTCCATTGGTTCTGTGCACCTTAGCCTCACCCGAAGTTGAAAATAAATGCTGCCGTAAACATTACATAACAAAATGAAGTAACTTCCTGGAAAATAAGTCAATAAGACATGTGAATGTACTCGTAACATTTCGAATGAGCAGCGGTAAGTTAGAGCTAAGTTAGAGCAGAAAAAAGCTGTGTTGTGGAACTTGTTGAAAGATCCTACACGTAAGTACTGAACGTACTTCGCTGCAGCGAGAACTGTCAAGCAAGTTACAACTTCGACAAGAGTCCGCGTTACATTTGGTGGAACGCCCCTCCTCCCTCTCACCCCTTCAATGTTGTAAAAAAAACTGGAAATGGCACTACCCCGTTCGAATAATGTAAAATTGGGGTAAAGATTGAATGTGTAGGGGATATATAGCATACTGGACCGCACTGATGAAATCAATCCCGTTTTTCACTTGCGTTCAAATAATGTAAAATTGGGGTGAAGATTGAATGTGTAGGGATGGGATATATAGCATACTGGACCGCACTGATGAAATCAACCCCGTTTTTCACTCACGTTCAAGACATGAAAAATTGGGATAAAGATTGAATGTCTAGGGATGGGATATATAGCATACTGGACCGCACTGATGAAATCAACCCTGTTTTTCATTCTCGTTCAAAAAAAGAAAACATGGGGTGAAGATTGAATGTGTAGGGATGGGATATATAGAATACTGGCCCGCACTGATGAAATCAACCCTGTTTTTCACTCCCGTTCAAAAAACGAAAAATTGGGGTAAACAGTGAATGTGTAGGGATGGGATATATAGCATACTGGACCGCACTGATGAAATCAACCCTGTTTTTCACTCCAGTTCAAATAATGTAAAATTAGGGTAAAGATTGAATGTGTAGGGATGGGATATATAGCATACTGGACCGCACTGATGAAATCAACCCCGTTTTTCACTCAAATTCACGCCATTTTTTTAACTACCACTCTCTCGAGGGTGCTCGGCTCAGTCTCTCCGCATCCGCATCACACATCGCCCAAGCGCTGTCGGCGAGTTGCACCGCCCATTCTTTTCAGCGCCCTGCCCAAGACCAAGAGGAGTCAAGAGACCATGCCTCGAGGGATCCACCCCTATCCCTGCCCCTGCCACTATACCTGCCCCTGCCACTGTCCCTGCCCCTGCCCCTATCCCTGTCTATCATTTATTGCACCCAATAGGCACTACAGGTTTAACCCCTCCCCGTTCTCCTGTTTCCAGTTCAGTCCCTCATTTGTTGCCTCCATTAGCGACTACGGGTTTAATCCCTCACCCTCACCCTATTTCCAGTTTACCCCCTCATTTGTTGCCCCCATTACTCACTACGCGCTTAACCTGCCCCTCCCCGTTTCCAGTTCAACTTCTTATTTGTTGCCCCCATTAGTAACTACTGGTTTAACCCCTCACCCTCCCCCTACCCCCGGTATTTCCAGTTTAGCCACTCACTTGTTGTCCCCAACTGTGTTTACTGTTTCACTCTCTCCCCCTGTTTGTTCCAGTTTATTTCATCATTTGGTACCTCCTACATGTATTTCACATAGTGTTGCACCCTATACCTCACCTTCACTTCAATTGGTCAATACATTCTCCCCAAACCATTTTTCACCCATCACCAGTTCTCTCTCTCCACTAGACACAGCTACCTTTTTCACTTCTAAGGCCCCCTCCACAGCACTCAATCCTGTCACTTTACAACAAATAAATTACACACACCAAAACACAATCTCACACACCCAACTACTAAACCAAATTCTCTTGAACCAATTCAACATCACGACCATGATTTCTGGGGAACCACAAGCCGCATCACAGCTACAGCCATCACCATCACAGCATATATTAGAAAAACATATCCTGCTGCGTAAAACAATTATGCACCTCAAAAATTCATCATCTGCTATTAATTTTTCTGTTAAGTTGGTGTGTTCTGTCTTCCAAGACCATTAACTGGTGAACAGAAATGTGAACGGTGGACATGGAAGGATTGCGTTGGACACAAAAAAGATGGGGGCGATAAAGAACATTTATCTTACTGAATATCCAACAGCGAACGAGACCACTGAGTGGCAAAAATGCAATTAATGTGCACCTTAGAAAATATAAGAATAAATAATGATGATTCTTACATGTAACACCCCCTCGTGCAACTGAATTTTACGTTTTTTAGTTGCACGAAAAATTGAATCGTTTTCTACTTTTCTTTTTAAGTTGCACAACAAAAATACTTGCAACATAACTCTTGCAAGTTGTTTCGCCACACTCTTCTAAGTCAACCAATCACAGACCTGAGGGTTGGGGACAGATGCCCCATTTTCCAACTTATATATATATTTTTTTTGCAGTACAAGTTATATGACAATTAAAACGTGTAACATTGTAAGTGCAACTTGCAACAATCTTTTTTGAAAGACAAGTTCCATGAAAAATTGTTACATGTAAACTTATAATTTCTTAATTGCGCACCTATCATTAGTAAAGTCATTTACAAACTGACACGTCACCTTAATTATTGTCAATATGTAAATTGTCAAAAACACTATTTTAAAAGCTGTTATATCAACTAAGCCTTTTGAACAATTTCCTCGTGTGTTATAACCACACAGTATTGGTCTGTATATTTGTGTTACAAAAATATAAAACAAAAAAATTAAAAACTGAAAAAAAGGAACAGTTAAAAATGATTTTAAGTGAATGCTTGTTCGCTTGTCTCACGGTGACGTCACTGAAATATTAATCGCAACATTTTGACTACTATAACTGCTAGTCTTGATCAGGCGATGAGGTTGATTGGTTACGGGTCGCTTATGTAGCATGTTGGTTTGTTGCTATTGGTGCATTTTGATCCTAAACAACTCATCACTAGATGACCCATGATCTCCAAAGAAAAGAAACACTTGTCGTCAGTTCTTGTTTCTAACGAATATCCTTCCTCGTTTGTGCAAAAGATCCAAAGACAGAAAGATCAACAGCCAAGGAGGAACCCAGGCAGGATTTTAAATCTACTGCGGTATTACCATATGAAGGTGTATTGAAGGTTCTTCGCCGCAGCCTACAACAAAGCATAGTGTTTTAAAATCTGACATAACGCTTAGGTCACACTTGGAGAGACCTAAAGACGTCCTTAACTGAAAAAACAAGATGGTGTTGTCTATAAGATTCCTTGCAAATGCGGCAGTGTCAGGGAAATAGGGAGATTGATACATGAAAAGACAAAAGAACCTGATGGAGACACGGCTTGCTTTTACCCAAACCTCCGCGGTTTTGGAACACGCTAACAAGACCTGACACTTTCCAATTTGAAACAAGGTTACGTTTATTAACCATGACCCACACTGGTACAACCGTACAGTTAAAGAGGCCATCCACGTAAGACTTCATCCTTATAACATGGATAGAGATAGTGGAATCGAAATTCCTGAAACATGGATATATGCAATCGAGGGGAATATCATCTATTCAGAATAATAACGAGGATGGAAATGCATCAATAGCAACAAACCAACCTGCTACATAAAGTGACCCGTAATCAATCGACCTCATAACATACCTCAAGGAAAGTGCGCACCCTGATTGGTTGATATGCACCATCTATTTTCCCGTGGGTACACGTCCATGTCACTCGGCCTGTTTTGTCAACAATTTTGATATGTTGTCTTCATATGTTCTAAAAGAAAGGTTAAACGTGCAGTGTGAGTACATCAAGCTATGGATGCATGCGGGAGGTTGCTAAGCATGATGACCAACTACATTTTTAAAAATAACTATTGGTAATCAGTGATCCTGTTATTCACGAAAAAATGCAGGTTCATAATATTTTTAAAATTCCTAATCAAAGAAAAATTTCCGGAATTGAATTTGAGTTTAAGGCCCCATCCACACTAATTTATTTTTGAAACGATTCGTTTTCGTTTAAGTGATGTTAATATGGTTAATATAGTTTAATGAAGCCAGCACGTGCTTGGCGTCATATTACCGTGACATTGTACATTCGTTTATCGCTGTTCTAGTTCGATCGTTTCATCTGTTACTCGTTGACTTTCTTCGATTTTCGCCGCTTGTTCGCTTCGAGATGTCTTCTAAAAATAAAGCCAAACGCAAGAATAAATGCCCGGGTTGCGGAACACCGAAAGAGCAACACGACTTTGCCGTCATGGGCAAATACTGCAATGGACTCGCCGAAGAACCAGATCCTGATGGCGAGATCAACCAAGATGGAAAATCGGAAAAATCACCCAGTCCTGTTCCTGACGACAAACATGATGCTCTGCTGCAAGCCATTCGAGCTTTATCAAGCCAAGTAGGAGCCCTGCAGCTCGAACAAGACACACTGCGCGACTCAGTGAGCAAACTAACAGAAGCCAAGACTGAAATTGCGGCGGGTGCCCCAACGCAAAAAATGCCCGATTGCACCAACAACAACTCCGCCATTCCGCCTGACAAGCAACCACAAATTGGCCTCAACAGTGGCTCCAGTGTTCCAATCTCAGGTACTGTGCTTAAATCTGTTCAAACCGGCGCTTATGTTGATTTCATCGATTTGCTTCCCCGTCTCAAAGCAAAGCAAAACACATGTGGCGACATGAGCTGTGGAACCGGAGATCGAAAGGCAACCACTAATCTGACCGTCGAATAATTTGACTCGTGGCTCGAGGCTTGGAACATCTACGAAGCGTTCCTGATGGACGTCGATCCGGGACGATACAAGGAACTTGCAAGGTATCGAGATGTGATACAAAAGGCAGACAGAAAATTCATGTGGAGCTTTATTCTTACGATGTCCAATTTCGCCTTAGCTTAACCCTGAATAAATCTGCGCGCTTCAACACCATCGATACAACCCTCTACACAACCATACTCGACTAGGCCGCGATCAGGAAAGAAGGCCACCTTTGCCAGCGTTGCAGATCACCCAATCATTTGGTTCGTAATTGTTCCTTTCGTGCAAAATCTGCGTTGGAGGAAAATCAAGGCACAAAGAAAACTGGCCCTCGCACGCGCCAAGACTCGACGAGCCAGCAACCCTACTACTGGAAATACGAAAAGTGGTTCGCCAGCAACGGAACAGAAGGTTGCAACTTGTTCCAACGCAACTCCTGCCAACAAGGAGCTGAATGCAAATGAGCCCATGTTTGCAAAGCTTGCAGGGGGGACCACGCAATGGCCGATTGTAGATTCGTTACCAGACATTAATTCGCCTTTTAACCTTGATTCATGGACGGATACCTTATCACGTTTCCCAGACAGAACATTTGCAGACGATTTATTACACGACATTCATACCGGAGTAAACATCGGTTTTTCCGGAAATCATTACCACCAGATACACAACAATCATTTGTCAGCAACTACCAACCCCGAAGCGGTGGCGAGAGAATTGGAGCGTGAACTTTCGCTTAATCGTAAAATTGGTCCTTTTCTTACACCCCCATTTGCAAACTTTGTCGGATCGCCGATGGGCGCTATTCCTAAAAAGCGCTCGATGCCTACGAAATGGCGCATAATTAACGATTTATCGTGGCCCGCCGGTCACTCCATTAATGATGGTATTCCCAAGGAACTCTTCTCTTGTACCTACGACACACTTGACCACGCAATCTCACAACTTAAACTCCATGGACAAGGCGCCTTAATGAGTAAACTCGACTTATCTGATGCTTTCCGCCACATTTTAGTGCGTCGCGAAGACTGGGAGCTTCTTGGATCTACATGGGAAGTCGATATTAACGGCACACTCACCACTGCTTATTTTGTTGACGCCTTTTTACCCTTTGGATTACGCAGCTCTCCCGCATTCTTCCTCAAGTACGTCGATATCTTATCGTTCACAATGCGCGACCGGGGGGCCAGCCCTGTGTGGAACTATTTGGATGATTTCTGGACCTGTGGTCCCCCCGACCCAGACCCCCAATGCCAAACGAACTTGGATATCATGCTCAAATCTTGTGCAGATCTAGGCTTCAATTCAAATCCTGCAAAGACTGTTGTTCCATGTACAACTTTAGAACTGCTGGGAATCGAGCTCGATAGCGTAACTCAAGAAGCTCGCATTTCACAGACACGACTAGACGAGACTCTCGATTTGCTACGGACCTGGCAAACCAAAGCCTCCTGCACAAAGAGACAGCTTCAGTCACTAATTGGGAAACTCAACTTCATCTGCTCGGTTTGCAGACCAGGAAGGACCTTCCTTCGTCGAATGATCGAATTGTTGTCCAAAGGATCTCACCCTAGCCACCTTCCGTCTCTATAAACGGTTCTTTAAAGACATCGAATGGTGGTTGTCATTTCTCTCCAATTGGAATGGCCACAGTATGTTCTACGACGAACAGTGGCTCAGCAACACCTGTTTGCACTTGTTTACGGATGCCTGTGCTAAGTCCTTTGGCGCCTTATTCGGAACCGCCTGGCTCAGCGCAACTTTCGATGATGTTCATATCCCAAATCGCCGCTCCATTACCTTCAAAGAATTGTTTGCCATCACCATGGCAATTACCGTGTGGGCCCCCTCCTTAAGCTCGAAAAGTATTTTGTTTCACTGTGACAATCAAGCAGTGGTGCGCATTTTGTCCTCCGGTTCCAGCAAATGTCGTCACATTATGTCCCTCGTTCGTTATCTTTTCTACACCTGCGCTAAGTTTAACATTGTTTTGAAGGCTGTGCACAACGCCAACGCCAGTCTTCCCACTGAACTTGGCAGACTTCAATTAAAGGCTGCCCACTACTGCCATAAAGGCCTAGCCGACAACACTCAACGGACATACAGTTCCGCGCATCGTCAATACCTCACCTTCTGCGAAACGCATCACTTCACAGCCATCCCCGCATCAGAAGAAACTTTCATTGTTTGTGGCCTTCTTAGCTGATCGCTTAAAGCCACAGTCTATTAAAGTGTACCTAGCCAGCGTCTGTGCGCTACACATCAGTCACGGCCACCATAATGTTACAACAAACATTAAGAGGCATCGAACGGGAACACTCAGCGCCAGTCAAACAGAAATTACCTATCACCTGTGATCTTCTGTGTCGTCTGCACTATCTAATCGACCCACACTCGGAAGACGATACGGTATGTTGGGCCGCCATGACCACCGCCCATTTTCTTCTCCTCCGCGCAGGCAAATTTACCATCAAAAGCAACACTTGCTACGATGTCGGGACCTTACTTCGCGTACAGGATGTTACCCTTGACACCACGCCTACTGGTGATGAATATATAGCTCACCTCCGCAAATCAAAGACTGATCAACAACATCGTGGTGTGGTACTGTATGTTGGTCATGCTCACCACACTGTCTGTGCAGTCTGCGCCCTGAAAGCCAATCTTCAAATCCATCACACTTGTCCATCATCAGCACCTAGCGATCCGTTATTCCGACTCTCCTCTGGACTCCCATTAGCACGCAGAGACCTTACCAGTTTTCTTTCCACGCTTCTTAGACTTGTGGGTTTAGACCCTCAACATTACAGTGGACATAGTTTCCGCATTGGTGGCGCTACCTCGGCTTCCATTGCTGGCCTGAACAATTACGAGATCAAGCTGCTTGGTCGCTGGACTTCAGACCGTTATAAAAGATACATTCGCTCCCCATTAAGTCTCTTCTTGAACGTTGCTCCGCAAATCGCTAAGACTAAGGACATTCCCTACCAATATGCCTCTCCTTACCACTCCAGCACTTAGTATCATTGGGCCACACCTTTTGGGCAGTTTGTTTTGTGTCCCAATATATGCATTACATTAAACTGCTCATTTGAGGCCCAAACCTGTGTGCTGTTCTTGTGTAGTTAGGGGGGCATTAAGTGATGTTAATATGGTTAATATAGTTTAATGAAGCCAGCACGTGCTTGGCGTCATATTACCGTGACATTGTACATTCGTTTATCGCCGTTCTAGTTCGATCGTTTCATCTGTTACCCTACCCTCCCTACCCTTAGCAGTTTGTTTTGTGTCCCAATATATGCATTACATTAAACTGCTCATTTGAGGCCCAAACCTGTGTGCTGTTCTTGTGTAGTAAGGGGGGCATTAAAAACACATCAGTAAGTTTTTGGCGTTGTATCGACACTAAAACACTAAAACGAATTAAAAATAAGGCTTCCAAGAACACTGCTCAAGTGGAGCGTTTTAAAAACGAATAGCGATTGTTTTGGTGTGGGTGGTAAAAATAGGTTGCGGATTCTGTTTGGCATAAGCTTATTTGAAAAGTAGTGCCTTTCTCAAAACATTTTTAATAACTTGTACATTGTAAATAATTTATCCTTCTTAAAATACAATTAATAGTGAACTTGATAGGCTAATTTAAAAAGTGCTTTTTTCAAAACATTTTTAATGACTTGTACATTGTAAATAATGTATCCGTCTTAACCCCATTCGGCCTGGCGGGGGGGGGGGAGGGGGGAGCACTAACTTTCAACATTCATAACTTCTTTAATATGTATTCAAACGCCATCAAACGTGACTTTTCCTAAAATGTATCTGGCAACAATTTCATACGACAATTTTTTGATCACGTGACTTGACGTTTCCATGGCAACAAGACTTTGACTGCCATGTTTTTGGAAATTTGCATATTCATACCTTCGAATGAAGAAAAACAATGTTTATTGGTATAACTTTTGTATTTTTACGTCATTTAGCGTTTATTTATTGGTTTTGATTAATTTTGCGTCAATTTGGACGGTTTTTAAGAGGTTTTAAAAAAATTCAGAAATCCAAGTCATCGTTCCATTGTGCAGACCGCAAAGGAGAAAGTTTTGGACGTACAATGTACCCTCTAGGTTTCATTGTCATAGCCTTAATGTTCTTGAAGTTACGAAGGGGGGGGGGGGGGGGGGGCACATTGTGCCACCCCAGGCTCAGGAACTCAAAAAAAGCCCAGGCCGAATAGGGTTAAAATACAACAGTGAACATGGTCTTACTCTCAGCTGAAGAATAATGTCATCGGACATCTTGTTTTTGATAGGTTGTACCTATGCATACTTGGAATAGACATTCGCCACTGTCAAAAGGTACTTGTACCCCTTATTGTAACGAGCAATGTGTTGCACTTCCATTAGATCTGCAACCTACTGATGATCTAGTCCGTAAGCCATGACTTTCAACGTTGGAAAACCCTATCGCCAAGGTTTGTGCAGCCTGTACTCCAAATCGTTTTGCAACACACGTTTGGCACACCCCAATGAAATGCCTTGAGATGCTGCAAATCTTGCAACACCCACCAAACTTCCTTCTACATCCGGATCATTGTACCTTTCAATCAATTCAAATAAATACCTTTATTTGAGTGTCAAACTATAATAGCAGTAAAAGAACCACTAAATGGGGACACTATGAACTAAAATATAATAATGTTACAACTAGAATTAATAAAACTATTTAAATGACTATCTATGATTATTAAATAGAGACCCAGGTGACTATGTATTTACAAATGTATATAAGCTTAATAAAATAATAAAATGTCTATCATGTACTACATAAAATGCAATTAGAACAATGAGCATCGGCCAGTAAGGAATTTCAATTAAGCTTTCTGATACGCTGCCTAAATACAGATAATGCACGAAGGTCTCATATTTTTAGACAGTAGATTCCATAACTTAGGGCCAATGTATCTAATTGAATGTTTGCCATGTGTAATCGTATTAAATCTAGGCATGGCGAACTCCTTATTTCTCAATGAATATTTGGTGTCCTTCATTTGGAAGGTCTGCAATGTATTTCGGACAAATGTTGTTTTTTGTCTTATACATAAGAACACCCATATCCTGTAACCGTCTGTTACGCAGGGTGCACAGATTAACCATATTCAATGTCTGAAGGAATCGATTTCTTTCCCGTAGCCACTTTCTTCTTTTTTGACATCCTCCCTCGAAAATTTCATCCGCAGCAGTGACAAAAGGCGAAGTACCAAATGCGGGAAATTATTTTCAATTGCACAGAAATAATGAAAACTTCCAGGGCGATCTTTCAGCCAAACCGCAAAAGGAATTAATCTGTTGAGATGCAGATCAGCCTTTGTCTCTTTAAAGACTGCGATGGGATCCGCATCTTCGACGGGAATGGGTTTCAATTTTGTTTTATACCATCTGTATATAGCGAGCAACATACACATTGCATAAGCTCCCAGCGTCCCCAATTCCACAAGAGCTCACACACTGATTTTAAAATCAAACGCATTTTTAAATAAATGATGGAAACAAACATTCTTTTATAGCAAAAAAAAATGTTCAAAAAAGGCCAACAGGTCTGGGTCCAACAAGAGGTGCATGGCTACCAAAAAGACTGGCTCCAAACTGTGGTTGGGATAACCGCACCACGCTTTGTTTTCTTCTCTCAATGGATCAAATTGTTTTGGAGAATGCTCTGGCTTACGAGTAAATCAGGAAAAAACATAAATCTTAGCCCTTGGTGGCAACACCCTTCAAGAAGACCTTTCTGTGACGCCAAACTTATGTTAGATCATCAAGTCTTAGGAGTTTATTTTGGCTATGACAGGAACCAAAGAGATGAATTAAACTTTAGACAAACTTTAAAATCGATTTAAAAAACGACCAATTTATGGAAATGGAGAGGTCTTTCTCTCCTGGGGAGAATACAAATAGTTAAAACGTTTGCCATCCCTAAGCTTATGTTTAGAGCATCTGTAATTCCAATCTCTTCAGAGTTAAAGACGCCAACTCAATCTGCTATAACTTTTCTTGGAACGGAAAAGATAAGGTAAAGTGAAATGCATTTATGTCAGAAATTGAGAATGGTGGCTTAAACATGCTTGATATTGACTGTATGATTTGAACAAAAAGAGTAATATGCTTAAAGAAATTTATGGAAGATTACCAGAGTCCTTGGGAGACAATCCTTGACATGCGCCTTTCACCAGTTGGAGGGAGTTTTGTTTTGTTTTGCAATTTTGATACCTCACGGACAGTTGTGTTCTTTACGTTATCAGTAACAAAATGCGCGAAATAACTGATGACATCCGCGACAGTCATTTAATTAATTAATTAATTGGAAATGTAACAAGTTAATTGGAAACGTAACACATTTAATTGGACTTGACTTGACAAAACGTAGTTTTAGCAATCAACAAGTCCAGAAACTGCTGAAAAGCCTGAACCTGACGATAAATGCTAGCACTGTTAGTAAAGCAGACATGACACTTGCAATACTGCAAGCAAGCAAACCAATCAAACTAACATATGACTCCGATACTAACAAAGTCCGAGGCATTACAAATTGAGTATCGAAAACACTACTACGTGAATTGTTGTATTACTCTGTTGTATATAATATACTGTTGTATATTCACCCAACTTTTGCAGATGTACTGTTGTGATTAAAGTTCAATTCAAGTTACAGCTAAAATAGACTTATTTTCTTTAACTTCAGTTTAGACTCACAATACCATATTTTAACTTTGAAACACTAGAGACTACCTCAAATCTTCAGCAAACAACTAAACTAAAAATGATTCCTCTTATTTCCTTTTATTGCGCCCAATTTAAAACGACCTTATTCATTTTGAAAACCCTTGAAGAAGTAAAGTATAGAAAACGGTACTCTTGAACTATCAAAAATGATTTTGGGTTATTTACATTCTGAACACAATCGAACAGGTAGCGAACGTAGTGAACACTGTCGCGGTTTTGGTTTGTTTTCTTTTGTAACACAATCAAATGCATCGATGGCGCAAGTGTTTTCACAGAAAGCAAAACCATTCAAATGAATTAATTTTAAAAGACGAAAAATTTAGGAACCAACGCCGAAATTCGAACCTGCGGAAGGATGTTAATTAAACAATGCTGTCGCGACGGCGTTCGCACGGTGATTTAAAGCGCGTAGCTTGAAAAATCTTTTGTTTTAGTTTACTATTCATACATGTGTAGCCACGAAAACACCTGAGGGTATTTGCAAGGATTGTTAAAGTGTTAGCAAAGCGAGATATGCAGAGTTGTTACAAAGCGAACTACAAAAAAAAAAGATTTTTACAAAGCGTTTCCAAAGGGTTTCCAACGGGTTTCCAATGGATTTCCAAAGGGTTTCCAACCCCCCCGAAACCGGGTTTCCAAAGGGTTTCTAAGTGACCTCAAACCCCCCAAAAAAACGCTTTTGCTGATAAGACGTGTTTTCCTATGGAGGGTCACATTTACGCTCCGACCAATCTTACTGAAAGGAAATCTTCTTTCGAAACGATCCACAAATTTTTTATCCTTGCTAAAGGCACAATTTTGGCCGGTGATTTCAATTGTTATGACAGTGCGCTTGATAAATTTGGCGGCAATGTTTGCATTAATAATGAATTAGCCAATTTGAAAAGTGATGTTTGGCGTAAACTTCATCCACGATCTCGCGAATTTACCTGGTTTAATTCTAATTTTTCTATTGGCAGTTGCCTCAATAAATTTTACAAATGAAACCGGAATTCTTGTTAGTCTTGACCAAGAGAAAGCCTTCGATCACATTAATCGCACTTTTTTAATGAATGTCCTTTCGCACTTTGGTTTCGGCCCTGATTTTCTTAAATGGGTCTCTACCTTTTACTCCTGCGCTAACATGCGTATTATTTTAAATGACTGGCTTACCGATTCGATCGCTTTACAGCGTGGTGTTCGATAGGTGGACCCTCTATCACCATTACTTTATGTAATTTGCATGGAGGTTCTCGCCTGTCAAATCCGAAATTCTCCCAACATTACCGGCTTTCTCTTGCCTGGCAAAAAGGGGTTACACTTTAAGGTCCGGCAATATGCCAATGATACTACATCCTTTCTTAAGGATTTTCAATCTCTTAAGCATTTATTTAAAGTCATTGATTTATATGAGCGCGGTTCCGGCGCAAAACTTAATCGCTCGGCGCGTGGAGATCACGCGTGGATAAGCCCCTTGACCTCACTCGGTTACAAAAATGAAAATTCTTGGTGTTGTTTTTGGCACAGTTCCTGTTGAAATTGAATAAGCTCGAGAAATCTGTTAATTAATGGCAATTGCGCTCCTTGTCTATGTTGGGTAAATCCTTAATTCTTAATGTCTTAGCTTTTAGTCAATTATTTTATCTCTCTAAAGCCCGGTTTCCATATGATCGCTACGATCATTGCGATCGCTGAAAAATAGTTCAGCGATCGTAGTGATTGATGGTTTCCATATGATCGCTGCGATCGCTACGATCGCTGAGAAAGTGAATGAAGATCGAGGGGACCTGGGTCTGACAATATCGTTTCGTTCCATTCTTGAAATTCAACATGGCGGCTGTGAATTGTTTTTAAAATTTGTTATAAAGACAGTCGTATCTTTGCACTTCTTCCGTAAAAAGGGCCAAATCGCACCCTTTGAGTGAGCGTACACAGTGCATCCTGGTATTTTTGCTGTCGCGACAGTTCCTTATTTCCTTGCAAATATTTTATTGGATCTCACTTAGCTACATTAATGGATGACTGGCTAACTCTGTGCGACAACTCCTCTCCTAGCTCGCTACGCCCTACGCCTTTTTACAATTCTTGCCTTCAAGTGTAAAAGTCAATTACCTTGAGTACTACTACACTTACTATTAAGGGTATTTACAAGGTGCTTCTTAAAGTAAAATCATCCCCCCACTTCTCTCGCCTTCCTGGTCCGCCGCCCGTGGCCCCGATTTCCTCTTAAAGGATCACTGGGTCAAGGTCAGAGCTCCCGATACTGATAATCGTTGGAATGATTTATTTTGGCTGATCGCCCTCCGCGGTATTAAAGTCCGCTCTTCTTTGAAGAACTGGGGATATATCTCTTCTGACACCTGCACTTCTTGTCCTGGAAGGGAGACAATTGAACATTGCTTTCTTTCTTGCCTTCGCGTTAAGCGCGTTTGGCTCTCCTTCGTGCCCTTCCTCACTTCTCTGCTCGAGTCCAATTTTGCTGTTAATTTCCTTGCTGTGTTCTTCTTTTGCTTTACATCTGGTCGCAAAGATAAGGATCATGTTATAATTTTCTTTGTTAAGGCAATCTTGTTTTTTGTATGGGTCTTCAGGAATAAGGCCACTTTTCACAATGGCCGCCACCAATCTGATGCCATTTTGAAATTTGCCCTTCATTCCATTAAGAGTCGTGTTAAACTAGATTTTATCCATCTTTCTCGCACGCGTTTCAAGGCCCGATGGGTCAATACTGTGATTTGCCTTATTCGCGATGACATGCCACTCTTTTTGTTTTAAGTTAATATTACTTAAATTGTGCGTTTTCTATTAGTTAAAGAATAATCTATATGAGAATGAACAATGAACTCTTAGTAATTAATATACCGCATTACTTATCAAATTAATCATTAGAATATCTCGCTGCATATACAATTAACTCTTGGAACATTTATCTGCCATGCAACTACTTAGCATGAGCTTTGCATGATGTCACCAGAAAACTTTTATTTCCTCTCGAGATTTATACTTTAATTATTTTGATTACCTTGATTTAGATTGTAAACCTTAATAATCTTTCCTTGATCAATAAATATATTTTACAAAAATCAGCTTAATATCTGATACGCTGCTCATTGAGCAGCTCATATATTAAACTGATTTTTGGAACTGGGCTGTGGAAAAGAGGCTTGCCTTGTCCCAGCCCGCATTACCTCGGTATAGCACTATCTCCGAGCGCGACCCACTTCCCCTCGGGAAAGAAATATTCAATTTAAAACAGATTAATTTGAGCATTTTCTCTCCTTTCCCTCATAGGACCACTCTCCCTCCCCAGACACATGGACGGATAAAGGACGCCGCCGGGTCTGGGCTCTACTACCACAAGGGACCTGACGGTAAGTAAGTTTTTCCGTTGGTGGCTGTGAACCGCGATTTTCATACTTACCTGACGCTGGCTTGCCGGAGGCTCTACCATTTTTTAGGTAGAGCTGCAAGGCGTTCGTTTCTCAGCAAGTGCGGTTGGAGGTGATTCTTTTCTTCAACTTTTTGGCGAAGTTTCAAGTGGACTTTTTTGGCCGCCATCTTTCCTTCCCGGTGTCCATCCAGTTTTGTACCCCGTCGAGTGGAGCTTACAGTACAGCCGAAAAATAATGCACGCGCAAGAACTTCTTTTTGCATCTGCAAAACCACAACTTCTAGCGGCTACTTGCGGGACATATGAGCTAGAGTCCTCCAAGCCGCAAGAACTTCTTTGCGGTTTGACGCTCAAAACCGCAAGAACTTCTTTGCGCTTAGATATCTGGACCGCAAGAACTTCTTTGCAACATAACAGGTCACAATACGCCGCTTTGAGTGCGTGACCCAGCTACGCTCGTCGAGTCGTTATCGGACATTTTGCAAAAATAACAGCAAGATCAAATGGTTCATTTCTAATCTGAAACCTGAATCGAAAACCATGAATAAAACTAATACTGCATTGATAATTGATAATAAGTCTTTTGAGAGTAAAGAAAATCAATTTGTTTTCGCCGGAGAGGAAGAGTGAGAAACAACAGCTGTATAAATCATCTGTCGTCTGTTGCTTGCCGTGCAACCATTTCGACAATGCGTAACGCAATGACTTTATTAATATCTGTCTCATCAGAATTTGTCGTTTGGAGTAGGTGACGCTTTTTCCACTATATGTATCTTCGGAAGTAAAAGGCACAATTTCTAGTTATGAAAATTTCCACAATGCGCCGAGTATTTCTCATTTACTTTAGTGTGAGCAAATTTTCATTGTAGTAAACAAAAAAGCGGGTGCCAATTTGTCGGCCGTATTGATTTGCATTAAATATCTTGGATTCTACAGCGTGTATAAAGTGACAATTGAAACAGTAAAATACTCTGCCTTTGATGGCAGAATTTGTGAAAAAGTTCACTCGGAACTCTCCAGTGTTTGGCCGTTTTTTTCGGCATGATTCTAAATAATGTCAAATGATGCTTTCTTTTAAATTCTTTGTCACGCGCTTATCACAAGTTGTCACGTATTTTTCAAAAAGGCATAAGTATCAAATTTTGCTTGTGTGCGTTTTCACCGACAAATAAATTAATCACGTGAATGATCGTGAATAACGTTAATCTTGATATCCATCTCTTTAAAAAGCCCATGATGTATAGAATTCAGAAAACCCCATGATTTTGCACGGATTAAGTTTGAAATTTACAACGCATAATCAAACACCTAACCAACACCGCCTTAAAATATAAAACAACTTGTGAGTGTCAAAGCGAAAGCGCAAAACTTTGTAAAGTCGCCGCGAAGACGCAAGGGGCTTTCGATTTCAAGCCTGTGAATCAAAAGTTTTTTCCCGGAAAAAGGAAAATGGTTAATGAAGATGAGGGTAGTGAAAGAGCAAAACTCTCCTGCTTTTTCCCAGCGAGAACAAAGCTGACAGGCTACAAGCAATTGCAAAAAGAGTTGAGACATTGTGTGCTGTAGTGCATATTTCGAAGCTAACATGGTTTTCAACAAGTCCCCATCCCCACCCCCGTTATCAATGTTGTACCAGCTCAAAAATGCCATTCAAACTAACAGTCATCAACATTGTAAGGGGGAGGGGGATCAGTAGCACATGGAATTGATTTCATTTGTGTTACGTGGTCGCTTTTATATGGAATGAACATTTTTTTGGAAAGTGTCTCAACCTTTTTGCAACTGCTTGTCTGAGTCTCATATCGCGATATAGCACTGGATTTGCTTTTCGGAAATGAATCATAGTTGATGTACGTTATCAATGTAATGACTTGATTTGAAAAAACAACTTTTTATTCCACTGCGATTAGGCGTTTAAGAATAGAAAGTCCAAAACGTGCCTTTTCGACATTTCTCTACGGCCTTAATTAGCGCAAATTTCAGCAAAAAAGGAGCGTTTCTTTTAAAAGTTGCCGTAGTTTCTCAATATCCTTATGTATTTTTCAAAGAATGTTGCTATCTTGTTGCAATGATGCAAATTGTGTTATTTTCAACCTCTTGTTCTTTTTTGAAGGTTTGTTTGCGTTTGCTATTGACGCAAGAAATGTGCGTAGATTGAAATGATAAGCATTAGTCTGTAAATAATACTTCATGTGATACTGTGATCGCATGTTCACACTGAAATAAAACGGTAAGCAACTTTTTGCTGGTCAAATTTGTCCAGTCAATTTCGGATTACACTCTAGTTGTGAAAATATTATCAAACTTCGTCCTTTTGCTAGATTGCTTTAATCTGGCCGTGTATTTTGCACCGTGTATATCAGTTGTCAAGTTTCGTATATTTACTCAGATTTCATGAAATTCTTCCATAGCAGGGTTTTGCGCTAGATTTTTTCAACCGTTAACCAGACATTCGCCAAAAGGAGTTGTTTGAGAACTACGATATATTAAAATTCCGAGTATGGGCCTTCTACATCCGGTGGAAACAAAGAGCGAGGCACGATTACTGGGACAGATATGATGTCCGTGCGCTGGAAAATTTTCAACTTTAATGTGAGAATCGACGAGCAAAACCAAAAGGAGATTCCAAAATGTGCCAAATGTTTCGCAAGATGTATTTTGGTAACAATTAGTGAAATGTGTACTTGCAGAATTCACTGACTGTAATTTAATACTCGTGCAAACGGTCAACGGTCAACGGTCTACAGAGAGAAATAAGAACTTATGTAATCTTTATTTGTTGTCAAATGTAGACTGTCGAAAACATGTAGACCATGGGGAAATTTTTATGAAACGAAATTGAGCGCCTTTTCTTAGTGGAAATGTATTATGAGAATATCTTGTTTACATTTTTCTATAAATATATAATAAAAGCCGAAAACAAGGTTTCTTTTCGGAAGAATGTTTTCATTCCCTTATACTGTCACGAAAGCGTGACATGTAAAAGATGTCACGAAAGCGTGACATGTAAAAGCGCAAACTTACTGTAATAATTGGAACCATTATTGCCACTAATTACAACGCACTGACCGTTACAGTATTTATTAGCACAAAATTTAATCTTTTCTCTTTCTATTGATACCTTTTAATCATATAATTATTACGTGCCGGTTCCTCTTGCTATTAGTGTTTTAATTGAACTACTATTCAGACAAGCAATTGCAAAAAGAGTTGAGACATTGTGTGCTGTAGTGCATATTTCGAGGCTAACATGGTTTTCAACAAGTCCCCATCCCCTCCCCCCTTATCAATGTTGTACCAGCTCAAAAATGCCATTCAAACTAACAGTCATCAACATTGTAAGGGGGAGGGGGATCAGTAGCACATGGCATTGATTTCATTTGTGTTACGTGGTCGCTTTTATATGGAATGAACTTTTTTTGGAAAGTGTCTCAACCTTTTCGCAACTGCTTGTAGAATGAGCCGACCGTGTATTCCCACGGGAGATATCTTTGGACCTCAAAAGCACTCAAATCAAATATTTGCATACTGTCAAAGATTGAAATATTTTCGGGAAACTTGTTGAATAAAACTTAAGTTTTAACTTGTTGAATGAAACTTAAGTCTTGAATAAAACGTGTATCAATAATCGAATGTTATGAAAGCGAAGATGGCTAAGGAGCAGAAAAAGAATCGTGACTACTCATGAGGTGTTTGTAAACAACACATATTTACAAAGTTCGTAACGTGACTAGCCTGCGCCGCTCGAACGGCTGACAATTTTTCTTGAATGGATAGCTCGAGCCGTTTGAACAACTGACGATTTTTTTTTAATGGATAGCTCGAGCCGTTCGAACGGCTGATGATTTTTTTTAACTGATCTGCTCAAGTTTACTTTTGTACCCGTGAAGAAGGCAGCATTGCCGAAACCGCGTCGGTATAAACCATCATCGACACGAACGCCATAAACTTCTTGCAGCTGGAGCGCTGTAACTTCTTCTTCGATCATCAACACGAGCGTTACATGTATAGTGTAAATTTCTTGCTGCTGGACCCGGTAACATTTTCTCCAATCATCGACACAAGAGCTATAAACCGCTTGCGGCTGGAGCCTTATCCTCTCTGATCTTCGACACGAGCGCAATAAAATTAATAAACTTCTTGCGGCTGGACCTGGTAACTTCTTGCCGGTTCTTGCGGCTTAGGTGCTTAACTTCTTGTGGCTAGAATTTCAACTTCTTGCATTTTGAATGTTTTTGCGGGTAAACCGCAAAAACATGGCATTTTCGCTTCTTGCGACAGCTTGTGCGTTCTTGCGGCGCAAGAACTTCTTGCGCGTGCATTATTTTTGGGCTGTACTGTAACTTGGTCGTTTGTGTTGGTTTTTCCTTTGTTTGGTGAGCTATTTTCTTTGCGGGTTCTTGGCTTCTGGTTTTTTCTATTTAAGGGTTTCGTGGCCCTTCGGGGTTGTCCCGGGGGGCTTCCTTTGCCTCTTTTCATCATGGTTCGTAGTGCGCTTAAGCGTACACTTATTATTAATGCAGGGGGTTTTGCTGAAAAGTCGCACTATGAAACTGCCAGTCTTATCAAGTCGTCTCTGAAAAGTCATACGATTCATTCAATTCAATTTATGCCAAATTATTATGTTCACATTACTTTTGAGTCTGAGGCATCCAAGTTAATTCTAGCGCATAATGAATATCTCTTAATTGGGGAACGTCATTGTCAGGTTGTTGGGTGGGGGGGGGGGGGTCCTAGGGCGGAGAACGTTCTAGTTTTTCATTACCCTTTTAAGGAATGTGATGAGACTTTAGCCAATGTCCTTAAAGAGTTTGGTGAAATACATAGGTACGGTATCAGACTTATCCCGATTTAAATCATATTTCTACGGGTACTCGTATAGTTTGGATGATTCGGGATGCCCCCATCCGGAGGTCCCTTGAGGTGGGTGGGATTAGGGTTAAAATCTGGTATAAGGGGCAGCCGGTTGAATGTGATATTTGTCAACAAGAACATGTTTCCCGTGATTGCCCGATGCGTGGTAAATGCTGGCGTTGTAAACAGCCTGGTCATATGCAGCATGACTGCCCGAACGTGCCAAATGCGTGGAATCTTGATCGGGGTGCAGTTGTGTTTGAGGGTCCCTCTCATGATCCCACGCCTGGGGAAGCGTCGCAAGTTTCTGCTGGTTCGGCCCCCTTGTCTTCTCGGGCTTCTCGCCGGGGTGGTGGGGACTTCGTTGGTATGTCTACTGGGACGGCTGCAAATGGTTGGGGTATGGGTGCTGACGCTAGTCAAGGAACTGATCATGCAGATGGACAAGACCCCGATTCCTCCTCCTCTGATGATGATGATTCTGACTTCGAGTCCATTGAAGAAAGTCAGTCTATTTTGCCAGGTGCTGGATCTGTCGATACTCGGGATAATGAACTTGACATTTTTCGGAGTCAGGCGAGCAAATCTAGCCGATCTGCTGGTACTGCAAGTGCGATTAACAATAGTAATGTAACTGCTAGTAATGCTAATGAGGGTAATTTAAGTAAGGATGCTTCTCTAAATAACGTAAATGTAACTGTGCGTAATGATAAAAGTAATGAAAGTAATGTAATTAATGGAAATAATAGTAATGTAAGAATGGATAAACGTAATGCAGTAAGTGATGGGGAAAGTAATGTAAGTGCTGGAAATAAGAGTAATGTAAATACGGATAAAAGTAATGAAGAAATTAATGAAAGTAATGAAAGAATGGAAATTGGTAATGAATGTAATGATAATGTAACTGCAAATAGTTTAAATGATGATGATAACACGCAGATCGATGATAGCCAAATTCCAATTGTTGATGGTTCCATCCCTGGTGGCGACAGTGAGATGTCGCAGGCCTCGGGTCCCAGGAAGTGCTCTATCGGTGACCTCGATAGTAGCGAGTAGTACTGGTGATATGGTTGCGCCAAATTCTAAAAAGATCGGTCATAAAAAGTGTGTGCCTAAGGTTAGCAGCTCCAAAAAGCCCGCCGCTAAACCTCCCCCTCCTTCTCCAAATTTACGTCCCCCTACGTCGTCTCCGTCTTCTTTGGTTTCAGATGTTCGGCGTGTGATTAATTCGTCGACTCGTAGGACGAGCATTAGGCTCTAGTTGTTTCTTTCTACACCTTTTTAATGGCTTTGTCCATTTGTTCCTTAAACGTCAATGGTATCCGTGACATTTCCAAAAGAGCTGGTCTTGTTCAGTGGTTGCGTTCCCTCCCTGTTGTTGTTGATGTGGTTTGTCTTCAGGGAAACTCATTGTGCCTCGGATAGTGAATGTCAAGCCTGGTTTCGTTCTTTTGGTTTTTGTTCTTCTGTGTCATCTGGTGCTGCACGTTCACGTGGTTGCATTATTTTGTTTCGCCCCTCTCTTTTGTTGGTTAATTTGTGGCTTGATACTGATGGTCGTTACTTGTTGTGTGAGTTCAATCTTCAGGAAAAGTCTTTTCGTGTTTGTTGCCTGTATGCCCCAAATCGCAACCCTGAGCGGGATCAGTTCTTTGATGAGGTTTCCCCTAAAATTGACCCTTCTATTCCGACTGTTCTTGCGGGAGACTTTAAAGGGGCATTGTCACGCAGATTTTGCTGTGTTTTGGTCAAAATACACTAAATATATGACAAAGTACCTTTGTTCAAACATAAAATTGTTTTTAGAACACCAAGAAGATAATATCAAGTGATTTCTTCAAGAAAGAACAAACCATAATAAGTTTTTCTGCGATTTTTCCACGACTCTTGGGAGGAACTTGACAAAATTGGCCAATTTTTTCAAGTTGCAATCCATTTCCATCCTTGCCATCCGCAGCCAAAGATAACGAGTACTAGTTTATAGTGCACTGGTAGAGTACTGTTAACAAAACTGGACCATTATTTTAAGGTTTCCATTGAAACAAAGATGTTTTTTGGCTTTTTAAAGTGTTACTAAAAATAGGTGACAGTGTCCCTTTAACGCGGTTTTTGATCGCTCTGTGGACCGTTTGCGCACTTCTTCTGATGATGTTTCTCGGGAGAGTTCAGTCTCTCTCTCCCATCTGTTTGACGCCTGTTGTGTTGTGGATATCGGGCGGTATCTCCATCCCACCTCCTCCTCGTTCACCTGGACCAGGTGGAACGTCTTGTATTGACCTTGTTGGTGTTCCTTACACTTGGGTTCCTTCTGTTTAGTCCTGTGCTATTGTTCCCTGTCCGTTTTCCGATCATTGTGGTGTGTTGTTGTCCCTTACTGTTCCTGATGTGATTCCACCTGGTCCAGGGCTTTGGAACCTCAATGTCTCCATTCTCGATGATGATAATTACATTTCTTTGGTCACGGATTTTTAGGCTGATTGGCGGTTGACTCAACCAAATTTCTCTTCCCTGGCGCGTTGGTGGGATGAGGGCAAACGCCAGATCAAGAATTTGACTACCCATTTTTGCTGTTCCCATTCTGCAGCAAACAACCAAAATCGTGATCTTTTGGTTCGGCTTTTTGCGCACTTAAAAGATAGAGTGGATAGAGGGTTTTCTTCTTGCGTCGAACCTTATCGTTCTGCTTTGTCTGACCTTGCTAAGCTTGATTATAAAAAGGCTAAAGGGGCTCACGTGGAGGAAGGTGAAACCTCCTCTTCTTACTTCTTTAGGCCGGAGAAGAGGGCTACTGATCGCCGTATATCGGCGTTGAGAGAGACTGATGGCACTATTATTTTGGATATTGATGACCTTCGACGTTCCTTTTCTTCGTTTTATTCTGATCTTTTCACTGCTTCACCTACTGATTCTCGTGCTTCTGAGTTGCTTCTTTCCAACCTTGCTGCTTCCCTTGCTCCTGGTCAGGCAGACATTTGTGAAGGTCCCCTTTTGGTTGATGAGGTTTTTACTGCACTCTGTGGGATGGCCAAACGCAAGGCTCCTGGGTCTGATGGCCTTTCCATGGAGTTTTACGTTAAGTTCTGGAATTTCCTTGGTTCGGATCTGGTTATGGTGCTTAACTCTTGTTATAATGCTGGTGTTCTTGCTCTCTCTCAGCGTCGTGGGGTTATTTCCCTTTCTTTTAAGAAGGGTGACCGGCTTGATCCGCGCAATTGGAGGCCAATCACTCTTCTTAATGTTGACTGTAAATTAGGCCGGCTTTTAAAGGTCATCCATCTTGTTGTTAGTAAAGACCAGACCTGTGGGGTCCCTGGTCGGTTTATAGGGGAGAATGTGGCCTCGCTTTGTGATGTTGCTGATTTTGCGGCTCATTCCGGCACTCCGATAGCCATCCTTTCTCTCGATCAGGAGAAGGCGTTTGATCGCGTAGACTGGACCTTTATGAAATCTACTTTGATGGCAATGGGTTTTCGCCCTTCCTTTTTGTGCTGGGTTGGTCTCTTTTACCATCAGGTTCAAAGTGCGGTTAACGTTAATGGGTACATTTTGTCTTTTTCCGAGCTTTCTCGAGGTGTGCGGCAGGGATGTCCGCTGTCGCCGCTATTGTACGTTTTGGTTGCGGAAGTCTTAGCGGCTAATATTCGGGCGAACCCTCGTATTCCTGGTCTTTTCTTGCCTAGCTTGACTTTTCCCATCTCGCCCATTTTGCAATATGCTGACGATACCTCTCTTATTCTCACATCGGATGACGATACCTCTCTTATTCTCACATCGGATGACGCTATTAAAGCTTCTCTTGAAACATATACTCTTTTTGAAGACGGTTCGGGTTCCCAGCTCAACCCTTCAAAATCTAAAGGGCTCTGGCTTGGTTCTTGGCAGGGGCGCACTGATCCTCCGGTGCATTTGGATTGGTCGTCGGTTAAAATTAAGGCATTAGGTGTGTTCATTGGTGTTGGGAATTTGGAGGCTAATTGGAGGCCCCGGATTACGGCGGTTGAAAATGTTTTGCACTCTTGGCGTCAGCGTGTGCTTTCTTTTCGCGGCAAGGCCCTTGTTATCAATGCTTTGGCTCTTTCCCGAGTGTTGTATGTGGCGTCCCTGAATCACATGCCCGCTTGGGTTCTTGGAGAGCTCGTTTCTCTTATTTTTGGTTTCTTTTGGAAGACTAAGCGGGAATTAGTGGCTCGGGTTGTTGTTGTTGTTCAGCCCCCTTCTGTTGGTGGTTTTTTGGTGGTGGACGTCAAGCTCAAGGTCTGGGTGTTGGTCGCTCAGTGGGTTAGACGTTTCTCCACCTCTTCTTCCTATTGGGTTTCTTTTTTGTTGTACTGGTTTCGTATCCACTTTAATGCTACTCCCTTGGAGGTTTTTTCCCGTCCTTTTGATTTTAACCCTAGGGTCTTGCCGCCCTTTTACCAGTCTTTGCTTTTCACTTGGCGAGCTTTGGATGGCTCTTTTTCTGTTCGTTGTTCGTCCCTAATGATGGCTTCGTCCGATCCCCATATGTCTGCGTCTGTTGTGAATATGTCTGCGAAGTCGTGTTACCTTTACCTTGTGTCGGAGCATCAGTCCACTCCCCGTTGTGTTGACAAGTTCTTCCCCATGTATGGGCCCCTTTATTGGTCCACTACGTGGCGGACGTTGTTCTTTCTTGATTTGGACCATCAGGTGATTGACTTGTCATGGAAGGTGGCTCATGGAGTTCTATACACTGCTCAGTGTCTGTTTTCTTTTGGTGTTTCTGTGGTTCTTCTCCTGAGTCTTTAGGGCATTTGTTCTTTGAGTGTCCTCTTGCGTTCAGTGTGCTGTCCTGGCTCCAGTCTTTGCTTTTCCGGTTCTCTTCGTTGTGTCCCGTTATTTCGTGTCGTCATGCCCTTTTCGGCTTCAATCAAGATGAGTTGCGTCGTGTTCCTCAAGTTTTTTGCTATATCCTCAATGTTTGTAAATATTTCATCTGGCTGGCCAGAAATGACTTTCGGTTCTGTATGTCTGCCCTGGTGCTCTTCCCGTCATTGCAAGTGTCAAGTCCCGTGTTCGTTTCCATCTTCCGTTCCTCCTTCGTCGCTTCAAGTCTTCTAGACGTCGTCGTTACTTTGTTCGTCAATGGTGTGCAAATGGGATTGTGGCTTCCTTGGATGGCGATCGTATGCTTCTTCGTTTGTGATGTACTTTGTTTTGTTATGTGTGAGAGTGTGTGGTTATCCCCCAGTCGCCTTGATTGGTTGCACTGGGGTTTCCTTTATGGAGTGTGTGTTTACCCCCCCGGTCGCCTTAGTTGGTTGTACTGGGGTGTTATGTATGTGTTTACCCCATGGTCGCCTTAATTGGTTGTACTGGGGTGTTTGCCTTTTGGAGTGCGTGTGTTCTCCCCCGGTCGCCTTCATTGGTGGTACTGGGTGGTTATCTTTCGTTTGCATGTTGCATGTTTCCCCGTTATGCTTCCCGGTACGGGGAGGGTCTGACTGAGGTTTAGTTCTCCCGGGGCCCTTTTCGTCCTGGGAACCACCCACTGTTGTTGTGCCCCTTGTATATGTACCTCCCCGCGTTTTTTAACTTGTAGTTTGTCCTGTCTTGTCAGGTCTATGTTAGTCCCGTACTTCGTTTGTAAGGGAGCGGGGTTCGATTCCCCGGTGGCAGTTCATGTGCTGGTGCACCTTCCTGTTGCGTTTGAATGGATCTTAGATCTTATTGTCTGGCGGCATTGCACCACCCTACTGGGGGCCGGCCATTCAACGTAAACACAAAAAAACTTACTGACGCGGGTCTGCCGGAGGCTCTACGATTTTTTAGGTAGAGCTGCAAGGCGTTCTTTCCTCGGTCAGCAAGTGCAGTTGGAGTTGCTCTTCTCTTCAACTTTTGGCGAAGATTCAAGTGAAACTTGTCAGCGGCCATCTTTCCTTCCCGGCACCCATCCAGTTTTGGACCCCGTCGAGCAAAGCTTAACTTGGTCACCCATCCGATTTTTTTTCTTCTGTTTGGTGAGCTAATCATGGGAAATGTCGGCAGTGTATGCTGCCGGGTCATATGGCGAGGGACTGCACCAATCGGCCGAATGCGTGGAACCTTCCGGGGAGGGTCCCTCTTTGGAGTCCGGGTTGAGAGAGGGTGGGGGCGGTCCTGTGGGTTCGGCTCCTGCCCCTACCTTGGTGTCCAGTGGGGCGCCGCAGTCTGATGTGGGTGTTGTGGGGGTGGTGGATCCTCGCCTAGGGGTGTCTCAGGGTGCTTCTGAGGAGGAATCGGGGGAGGAGTCTGGGGAGGAGTCTGATTCGGAGTCTGTGGATGCGAGTCAATCCCTTTTGCCTAGCGTGGGGGGGGGGGGGGGGGGGCTTCTGTTGATATGCCGGACAATGAGCTTGACGTTTTCCTTGAGCTGTCCCCCCAATCGTCTGTCCCTTTAACTATTGCCAGTGATATTAATGTTAGTAATGCTATTGACGTTGACAGTAATGTACGTAATGTAATTATTGATAGTAGTGTAAGCCAAGAGGGTAATGTAAGCAAAAGTAATGAAAGTAATGTAAACAAAAGTAATGAATGTAATGTAAGCAAAGAAAGTAATGTAATCAAAAAAAGTAAAGTAAGTAACGAAAGTAAAGTAAGCAAGGAAAGTAATGTAAGCAAAAGTAAAGTAAGCAATGAAAGTAATGTAAGCAAGGGTAACGTAAGCAAATAAAGTAATGTGGGTAATGTAAGCAAAAGTAAGGAAAGTAAAGTCACTAATGAAAGTAATGTAAGCAAAAGTAATGAACGTAATGTAAGCAAAGCTGGTAATGTCAGCAAAAGTAAAGAAGGTCATGTGTCCAAAAGCAATGATAGCAGTGTAAACGCTACTGGAAATTCTATTGAAATGGTTTTGGAGGATGGTAGCCAAATGGTTTATCTGTTGATGATTCCCCCTCTGGTGATACGGAAATGACCCCGCCTTCCGGTGCCAAGAAATGGGCCCTTAGTGAGGTTGATAGCGGAAGTAGTGCGGAGGGTTCCGCCGTTTCCGCGTCTAAGAAAGTTACTGGTAAACCGAGGAAGGCAGGCTCCAAGGTGACTGTCGCTGTGTCTAGCCCTTTGGGTTTTGTTCGTGATAAGACCGTCACTGCCAAAGTGGCGTCTGGTTCGCGCTCTGGGAGGGTGAGCAGGTCGCTTTCCCGTTTGACTTCTTCTCAACCTTCATGATGGCGCTCTCTATTGTTTCTTTAAACACCAACGGTATTCGGGACACCTCTAAGCGTTCTGTTCTCGTTCAGTGGTTGCGTTCACTCTCTGTTATTGTTGATGTGGTTTGTCTTCAGGAATCTCATTGTGTTTCTGATGAGTGTCAATCTTGGTTTCGTTCCTTTGGCTTTTGCTCTTCTGTTTCCCCGGGTTCTGCTTGTTCGCGTGGTTGTATTATCTTGTTCCGCCCTACTCTTCTTTTGGTTAATTCGTGGCGTGATGCGGATGGGTGGTTTTTGTTTTGCGAGTTCTCTCTTCAGGAAAAATATTTTCGTGTTTGTTGTTTGTATGCGCCTAATCGTAACCCTGAGCGAGACCAGTTCCTTGACAGTATTTCTTCAAGGATTGATCCCTCCATTCCGTCTGTTCTGGCCGGCAACCTTAATGCGGTTTTTGATCGTTCTATGGATCGTTTTGGGTCCTCTCCGGATGACGTGTCTCCGGAAAGTTGTTTCTCTCTCCTGTCTTTTTTATTCTTGCTGTGTTGCCAACATCTGGCATTACCTTCATCCCACCGCATCCTCTTTTACGTGGACCAGGTGGAACGGTCTTGTTGCCTCTCATATTGATCTTATTGGTGTCCCGTACGCTTGGGTTCCTTCGGTTTCCTCCTGTGAGATTGTTCCTTGTCCCTTCTATGATCATTGTGGTGTCCTGTTGTGCCTCTCTGTTCCTGATGTGATTCCACCTGGTCCTGGGATCTGGAAACTCAACGTCTCCATCTTTGATGATGATGCTTATGTCTCTCTTGTTTCTGATTTCTGGGCTGATTGGCGGTTGCACCAACCAAATTTTTCTTCTTTGGCATCGTGGTGGGAGGAAGGTAAACGTCAGATCAAATGTTTGACCACTCATTTCTGTTGCTCTCGTTCGACGGCCATCAACCAAAATCGTGACCTTCTGGTCCGGCTGATTGCACATTTGTGACCTTCCACGGGAAAACGTACATTAACGCTTTTCCGTTAAACGGCTAAAAAATAACGCTTAACGAACGGATGGCTAACGACTTTTCAGAGCGTTTGAACGACTTGGCTAACGATTTGAACGGGCAAGTGAAAATTTCTAACGCTTTCCAAAAGCGTTTTAACGGGTAGCTTGAATTTTCTGAACGCTTTTTCCGAATGCTTTTAACGGGCAGATTAACGCTTTGTTGTAAACGGCTAACGGTTGGCTGGAGTATCTAACGGTTTACAAAAACGTTAAAGCGAATTACCTAATGCTCAAGCTTTCTAAAAGCAAGCAGACGAGTCGACATAAGCTTAATACAAGTGGGTCGAAAGTGTGTAAATATAAGCTTAAAGCTTACGGGTACGCTGTACTTGTCGATAATAATTGGAAATGATAAGAAAGCGCTCGTACGATTGGAGCAGTTTATGTTGAATTAAATAGGACAGTCAAAATGCATCGGTTGGTAAGGTCGTTAAAAAAGAGACCAAGACATTTTATGTAGTTGTAAATAGCGTTTTATTACTTACCAAGACTTCCACATTCACAAAGCGCAGGAAACGGCTATGTACTGAAACAAGCGCGGTGTTTACGGTGCCGAATTAACAAAGCTCGCCAAATTCACTTCAGTTACAAACTTACTGCCCAATAATTCGACTATTCGATCAGCATTACAGTCAATAACTCGAAGGAACATTTCGCGAATTCAATTTTCTTCTGACAGTCTTGCCGGAACTCGAAAAACAACATTCATTCACATGAATTCGATGCCTTCAACTGTGCCTTCATTGATCGAATTTGTGCCCAGGCCTTCCATGCATGGTATTGTCATGGCAACCGCACTCTCCCCAGGTTTCGCTCGCCCTGGGGACGAGTGTTTCGCTGCGATCAATCGAAAACACGTGAGCATTTGCGCAATATTATTTTATATATTTTCCAGATTTTATAAATAATTCTCCAATGCTGAGACGAAAAATGTGCTTGTTTACCAAAATATGGATTAAAGGCACGAAAAGGAATCATAAAACGTGACTCGAAATTTAGCGATCGTGTGTCTCGTGAATGATCTTCATTGTTGTCAAACATGCCACTCACACGAACAAGATCCGAAAAACAAGGTATGTTTGTAATTATTATTGATCAGAAATAAACCATATCAGAACGCTAAAAACATCTCAAGTGCTGTCTACTTGTTTGCTTGCTCGTTAAACGGTTAAATGTTTGGATTAAACGACTTTTCTAACGCTTTTGTAAACGGCTTTGAAGGGAAATTTGAACGCTTTTTACTAACGCTTTTAACGGCGTGCGAAAACGTTTCAAACGACTTTTCTAACGCTTTTAACGGCTTGGCTGTAAATTCTAACGGATGTTCTAACGCTTCTAACGATTTTCTAAACCGTTTTAACGGTAAACAAACGACTAACGAACGCTTTAAACCGTTAAACGGAAAAGCGTTAATGTACGTTTTCCCGTGGAAGGTCACATTTGAAATCTCATGTCGATGGCGGTTTCTCGTCGTGTGTTGAACCTTATCGTTCTGCTCTGGTGGATCTGGCCAAGCTGGATTTCGATAAAGGGGGCACAGGTGCGTGCCAGAGCGAGATGGGTGGAGGAGGGTGAGTCTTCCTCATCTTACTTTCTCCGGTTGGAGAAAAAGCGGGCCACAGATCGGCGTATTTCTGCGTTGAGAGAGAGAGCGATAGCACTATTGTTTCAGGTACCGATGATCTTTGCCGTTCTCTTTCGTCCTTTTATGTTGATCTTTTTACTGCTGCACCTACTGATCCCCTTGCTACTGACTTGCTTCTTTCAAATCTTGCTGCTTCTTTCCCCCCAGATTGGACGGAGAGTTGTGATGGCCCCCTCTCGGTGGAGGAAGTTTTTGTTGCGCTCCGTGGGATGGCCACGGGTAAGGCCCCTGGGTCAGATGGTCTATGGAATTTTATGTTAAGTTTTGGGGTGTGCTCGGTTCTGACTTAGTTTTGGTTTTAAATTCCTGTTATGACAAAGGTGTTCTCGCTCTCTCTCAATGCCGCGGTGTTATTTCGCTGTCTTTTAAGAAGGGTGACCGGCTGGATCCACGTAATTGGAGGCCGATCACCCTTCTAAATGTTGATTATAAATTGGCTTCACGTTCCATTGCTGGGCGCCTTCTTAAAGTCATTCACGTGGTGGTTAATGAAGATCAGACTTGTGGTGTCCACGGCCGCGAAAATGTTGCGTTGCTTTCGGGATGTGGCAGACTTTGACGCCCATTCCAACATGCCGGTCGCCATCCTTTCTCTCGACCAGGAGAAAGCTTTTGACCGGGTTGACTGGTCATTCATGGATTCTACATTGCGGGCCATGGGCTTCCACCCTTTGTTCCTTCGTTGGGTTGGGCTTTTCTACCATCGGGTCCAGAGTGCCGTTAATGTAAATGGTTATATCTCGTCCTTTTTTTACCTCTCTCGTGGTGTGCGTTAGGGCTGTCCGTTGTCGCCTCTGTTGTATGTTTTGGTGGCGGAGGTTTTAGCGGCTAATATTCGTGCTAATCCTCTTATCCCTGGTCTGTTTCTTCCTGGTTTGACTTTTCCTATCTCGCCCATCTCTCAGTATGCCGATGACACTTCTCTTATTCTTACCTCTGACGGTGCCATTCGGGCTTCTCTGGATACGTACAAGCTGTTTGAGCATGGGTCGGGTTCCAAGCTTAACTCCTCTAAATCAAAGGGGTTCTGGCTTGGTTCCTGGAATGGGCGCACCGATCCTCCTGTTTCTTTGGACTGGTCTTCAGTTAAGGTGAAAGCCTTGGGTGTGCTTATTGGGGTGGGTAACTTGGAGGCTAATTGGCGACCTAGGATCACTGCTGTGGATAATGTTCTTCATTCGTGGCATCAGCGTGTGTTGTCTTTTTGCGGCAAGGCCCTTGTGATTAATGCCCTGGCCCTTTCCCGAGACTGGTATGTGGCACCTTTGATTCACATGCCGGCTTGGGTCCTGGGTGAAATTGTCTCTTATTTTTAAGTTTTTTTTTGGAAAAACAAGCGAGTTGGTTGCTCGTACTGTTGTGGTTCAACCCCCTACTTGTGGGGGTTTTTCTGTGGTCGACGTGAAACTTAAGGTCTGGGCACTGGTCGCTCAGTGGGTTAGGCGTTTTCCCTCTTCTTCCTCGTATTGGACGTCTTTTATGTTGTATTGGTTTTCTCTGCATTTTAACGCCACTCCCTTGGCTGTTTTTTCACGTCCGTTTGATTTTAATCCCAGGGTCTTCCCGCCTTTCTATCAGTCGGTGCTTTTCACTTGGCGTGCTTTAGATAGTTCTTTCTCTGTCCGTCGTGCTTCTCTTATGATGGCTTCGTCTGACCCGCATATGTTCGCACCAGTCACGGACATGTCGACGAAGTCCTGTTATCTCTATCTATTGTCGGAGCATTTGTCCCCTCATTGTGTTGTGAAGTTCTCTCCTATGTATGGGCCTCTGTATTGGTCAACCACTTAGCGGTCGCTTTTCTTCTTCAGGTGATTGACTTGTCATGGAAGGTGGCTCATAGAGTTCTATACACTGCTCCGCGTGTTTTTTGAGTGTCCCCTTGCGCAAAGTGTTTTTTCCTGGCTTCAGTCCTTGATGCTTTGGTTCTCCCCGTCGTGTCCTACCATTTCATGTCATCATGTGCTTTTTGGATTTAACCAAGACGAGTTGCGTTCTGTTCCTAGTGTTTTTTGCTACCTCCTCAACGTCTGTAAATACTTCATCTGGCTTGCAAGGAATGATTTTCGTTTTCGTGATGTTTGTCCTGGTGCTCTCCCTGTTTTGGCCAATGTCAAGTCCTGTGTGCGTTTTCATCTTCCGTTCTTCCTTCGTCGGTTCAAGTCTTCCAGGCGTCGTCGGTACTTCATTCGCCAGTGGTGCACGAATGGGATCGTGGCTTCCCTGGTTGGCGACAGTCTCGTTCTTCGTTTGTGATTTCTTGTGCAAGCGTGTGTTTCTTTCAGTTTTGGGTGGGTGGGAGTGTCTTGCCCCTGGTCGCCTTCGTTGGTTGTACTGGGGTTGGGGTGTTACCTTTTGGTGTGTTTACCCCCGGTCGCCTTCATTGGTTGTACTGGGGTGTTTGCTTTTTGAGTGTGAGTTTACTCCCCGGTCGCCGTCATTGGTTGCACTGGGGTGTTGCCTTTTGGTGTGTGTGTGTTTACTCCCCGGTCACCTTCATTGGTTGTACTGGGGTGTTTGCTTTTTGAGTGCGTGTGTTTACTCCCCGGTCGCATTCATTGGTTGTACTGGGGTGTTTTGCATTTTAGTATTATTTGTCTGCATGCTGCACGTTTCCTTGTTGTGCTTCCCAAGGCGGGAGGGCCTGACTGAGGTTTAGCTCTCCCGGGGCTTTTTCCGTTTCAGGAAACATCCCCTGTCGTTTTGCCTCTTGTATTTGTGCCTCCCTGCGTTTTTTAACTTGTGATTCGTCCTGTCTTGCATTGTGTTTGTTTGTCCTGTACTCTGTTTGTAAGGGAGAGGGGTTCGATTCCCCAGTGGCAGTTGACGTGCTGGTGCACCTTCCTGTGGAAATTGAATGGATCTTAGATCTTATTGTCTGGCAGCAATGCACTACCCTACTGGGGGCCGGCCATTCAGCGGAAACACACAAAAAAAACTTACATGACACGGGTTTGGCCGAAGGCCCTAGTATTTTTTTACTAGAGCTGGTAGGCGTTCCTTGCAAGGTTAAGTGAGCTTCGGTGAGAAGTTTCCTGAAGTTCTTGGTGATTTTTATCACTGCGCTTTTGGGCGGCCATTTTGGTCACTCATCCATTTCTTGTCCGCGCGGAACTCGGCTTAACTTTTCGGAGTTTTGCCGTTTTTCGTTGCTATGGTTCTCGACTGTTCGCGTAGCTGCCTGGTGACGTTTCCAGGCGCTGTCTACAAGTCTACTGGTGTCAACGAGATTGTTCCCGTCCTTGCCCCTGTACTTCCAGCGGATGTCAAGTGCATCCAGTTCCTGTCGCAGGGCAAGGTTCGCATCTCCTTCGGGAGTGTGGACTCTGCCACTACGCTTCTGGAAAACGGTCTCCAGTTCAACGGTGCCAGTCTTCCAGTGCAGTGTGCCAACGCCCGTTCGCATCTTGTGTACCTTCGGGACTGCCCTGATGAGGTGTCTGACGCTTCCGTGAAGGAGTTGTTGGCCCCCTATGGGTTAGTCCGCAAAGTTGTTGACGTGCCACACAACAAGTTCCCCCGGATTTTCAACGGTACCCAGAGGATCTCAATGTCCGTCACCAGGGATATCCCATCTACCCTTCGCGTGTCGGGCTTCGATTGTCGCGTGTGGTATCCTGGCCAGCAAGTCAAACAGTGCCCCGACCACAGGAAGTGCCGCCGCTTTCATCAGCCTGGCCACGTTGCCCGACAGTGCTGGAGGGCCTGGGGTGCGGCCTGGGGTGCGGCCGGGGGTGCCGCCTCGGCGGCCCCCGTCGGCCGGACTGCTTCTGCCGGGCCTGCATCGACGGCTCCTGCCTCCAATCCAGCCGCCCAGCCGCCCAGCCGCCCAGCCGGATGCCGGTGTTCAAGGTTATTTTGATAAAAGGTTATTAGTATTTCTCACTTTTACAAAGGAATTAAGCTTGCTCTACTCACAAGTAAAGAGAGCATTTGTTGTAGGAGTTTCAAAACATTGCAATTTTTCTTTTTGCCACAATAAAGTAATGATTCTAAACACTTGCCAGCACTTATGCCATTTTTGAAATATTCGTGTTAAAGTACTAATATGAATTCATTTTCTTGTCTTTGTGAGAAAGTAGATCAAACGTTTTTAGAGGGTACCAAGACAGAAACGTTAGTTACTTAAGCTTAATCTAAAAAATATTTTTAGTTAGGTTTGTAGAGTGTTAGAGTTAAGAGCTCAGATAACTTAAAAGCATCTTCTTTTGAAATTTCTGAATGTTATTAGTTTAGTTAGTTAATTAAATTCTGCTTTTTTTTCAAAACTACCTAGTAAATATCCCATCATTTGGAAGACATGTCCCTCGCCTTGTGGCAAGGGACAGGCCCTGGAGGCTGTGCAATGAACATTTTATGATAAAAAGCGCAATATAAATTTCAATTATTATTATTATGGTAGAAGCGATGACTGTGTTCAAGAACCTCCAACAGTTTCTGATTCTGCAGTTCTTTAATGAACCAATCAGCCATCTTTGCAGGGTAAGGCATTAAAGTTAGTACCAGATACCATACACCAACAATGCCAAGTTGGAGAGTCACTTCACCATGCCTCCTTGGATCAGAATTCTTACAACACTACAGTTCCAGGGAGGGGTAATATGAACTTGTCCCAACCAAGGGACATTAATAATGTTTCTGTTAACATGGTGATGGAATAATTTTGGGTATCGACCCTGCTAGAGATAGACCTCTAGAGAATGCCATTTACACAAGGCTTAATCGCGTGGACGCCCCTGAATTGTTTGTGACTCATTACATCAGGAATGAGATGACAGGGAATGTTCTCCATCAGTTCAAAGATCACTGGACCCTGCTTGGAGTCCAGTTCTTTCTTGAGTTAATTTTATTTGTTCACAAAGGCTGAGTACAGTTTTCCTACCAACTTCCCCTACATGTAAACGGAAGGAGCAAGCCAAAGGACTTCTACGGGCGCCCAATGAAAGAATTCTGATTCACCTAAGTGACAAGTCCAACTAATCAAGAACTCGCCATATTAGATGTGATCATTCTGAACTGTGAGGGCCTTACACCAGAAGTGAAGTTGGTTCTAATGTCTCTGTTCACCCCAGTTAAGCCTACCATGAAAGGCCGTACTATCTTAATCTAAATGCCTTGCTCGTTCTCGGTGGTAATTGCCACATGTTCACAAGATTTTGCCACGACCAATGCCTGTTAGCACTGCAGAGAGTAGCAAAGGACGTGTGGACATTTGGCCATGTGAATGTGAGGACGTGTGTATGTGTGGACATGTGGGCCTGTAGACGTGGAGTCATTTCGCCTGTGAACTGTGGACAAGTGGACATGTGGAAGTGAGGACATTTCGCCTGTGAACTGTGGATGGTGGACGTGTGGACGTGTGGACGTGTGGACGTGTGGACGGGTAGACAGGTGGACATGTGGAGGCGTGGACGTGCAGTAGACCTCTCGACAATAATGTCCACATGTTTAAACATCATTTTTTCTAATTATGCAATTGCACAGAATTAATTTAGCTACAATCTCTAATTATGCAACTGGACAGAATTAATTTAGTTATAATCTGATGACGTATACTGTGCTCCGGTACGCGCAGAAACAACAGTTGTTTTTGTATGCCACATGAAGATGTGTTTTTATCCGAGGCAGAGTTGTTGTCGTCCGAAGAAATTCTTGTCTTTTCTGCCTGGATTTTAACGGAACAAACAGGCAATCAAAGGTATGTAAACACTTTTTCAATGTATTTGCCTGAATGAATAGGTTCAATTTGAGGTTTTGGTGGGTTAAAACGTTGTATTTTGACATCATTCAAAAGGGTTTGATGGGAACGAAACTGCAATTGTTTGAAGGTCTGTAAACTTTTCAGGGGTTTGATCAAAGATTCGGGGAATCATTTAGAAGCTTTTTTTTTAATTTCAAGGCGTGGCAAAAACCTTGACGAAAACGTGTCGTCAGCAGTTTAGCCTGAAAAAAAGTTTTTTTTTTCCTGAGAGGAAGAAATGGCAAAATGACATCTGAGTGGGATCAACGGGATGGCGTCACTGCAGAGCCGAAGGGTGAGTGCTGTGATTTTCTTTGAATGAATATTTTCATGTGGTTTTTTTTTTTCTTTTTCACTTAACCCATTGACACCTCAACCACCCGTAGCCGCCCGTGCGTGACAACCCCCGAATTCCCTGAAACGCAAGTAAAAATGGCAGATGGATTCGCTCCTTTCCCTACTCCCCCTTGTTTTTTTTTGTATTTTGTTGTCATGGAGACTAAGAGGGGTAATAAACCAATCATTTGCGCAATTTTTGACAGATGATGAGAAGCACCACGAGGTCGGGATTTTCCCGAGAAAGCGCGCTCATCAAATGTCACAAAACAATGGCCGCTTGCTCAAATATTGATCCACATGACGCATCACTTTTTGGGGACTTGGGGGATGAGGAAAGCTTTGATTGGTTCGGTGAGGGGGTAGAGATAGTAATAATAATTCGGACATAGATTTAGATGGCCTTGAGGCTGAAGAAGACGATACTGGCCCTCAAGTTCCACAGCCTGGCAACGACACGGACGATGAAGAAGAAGAAGCTCGGTGGACTGACCACCTCATCGATATTCAAGTACCCCAGCTCCTGGCGGCGAGTGGTGTTAATTTAGTCTTAAATAACCCTAATGAATTGGATGTTTTTTTAAATGTCATAGGCAATGATTTGTGGGATGTTATAGTCAAGGAAAGTAATCGTTATGCGCAGCAAAGGCTAGGCAATCGATTTGCGTATCACGCGCGCGGAATTAAAGGCCTTTATTGGAATAAATATAATTATGGGGATAGTGCCGCTCCCCAATTATGCTTTATTTTGGTCCAACAATGATTTTTTTGGAAACCAGGGTATTAAAAGGACCATGACTAAAAATAGGTATGAAGAATTAAGTTGTAATTTGCATTTTAGTGATTCAACTAAGGAACCCGCTCAAGGTGCTGTAAATTACGATAGTCTTTTCAAAGTTAGAACTGTTCTTGATTATGTTCAGACTAGATGCGAAAATAATTTTAAGCCCACAAAGAATATTTCTGTAGATGAAGGTATGATCGGTTTTAGGGGTAGGTTATCATTTAGACAGTACATGCTGGCCAAGCCAACTAAGTATGGAATTAAGGTTTGGATGACCGCCGATTCTAGCAATGGTTATGTTTTGAATTTTGATGTTTATTTAGGAAGGGAAGCAAACCAGCGCAGAATTTATGGCTTAGGTTATGATGTTGTCACTAAGATGATTAGGCCGTTTATGAATAAGAACCATCATGTATATTTTGTTAATTTTTTTAGCTCAGTACCTTTATTAGAACATTTAGAGACAAATGGTACTTACTCTTTTGCCACTAATAGATGTAATCGTAAGGACTTACCGCAATGCGCCAAAGAAAAATTGCGCCCAGGAAAAAAGGTCGTTATCCAGAAAGGAAACGTCGTTTTTACCAAATGGCATGATAAGAGAGATGTTAGTGTACTTTCCACAAAATTAATTGTAGTCCTTTGGCTGTAGATGTAGTGGTAAATAGGCGAAATCAGCAAGTCTCGAAGCCCGCGGTAATTGATTCGTACAACAAAAACATGGGCGGCATTGATCTCGCAGATCAAATTAGGCAATATTATTCTGTAGGTCGCTCTTTGTATAAATGTTATAGGTATCTTTTTTGGTTTTTAATCGATGTTTCCATTTGTAATTCTTTTCTTCTGTATAATAACTATCGACTAGGGCAAGGACAAAGCAAAGTTAAGCAATAACTTTTTAGGACCAATTTAGCTAAGCAGTTGATCGCAGGATTTTCATCTGTAGTTTCGGGGGCACATTCAGCTAAGCGTCGCAAGATTGAAACTTTGTCGCTCTCGCCGGCAAATACAGATAACCATTTCATTGTCAAAATTGAAGGGAGAAAGAAGGTTTGTGTTCATTGTAATAGGGTGGGTAGGAAAACAGAAAGGGGGCGTTCAGTAGAGAGTTCATTTCAGTGTCTGCAGTGCAGCGTAGCGCTTTGCAAAACTTGCTTTCATGATTACCACGCGGCTTGAAGCTTTCCTCATAACTTGAGTCCACACTTCCCACCATCCAATTTCACGTGAATATGTCGATGAGCTGTAAATTTAAATACAATATTATTTTGGTTCCTTGGCCTTTTATTGCTTTATTTGACCTATTTGGTGTCTTTGTTTGCGTGATTGTTTGGCCGCGGTTTGCATTGTGCCAATTAGATAAATACTGCAAGACTCAAATTGTGCAATTCACTTCTCACACGGTTCTGGCCTTTATTTGGCGAAATTTTCGTCGATTTTGGCTGCTATTTATTTTTCAGATTTTAAATAAACTTTGTTTGGAAACCCATTTTGTGTGTTTTGTCGTTTCTCCAACTTGTCCCTTTCTCTTTTTTCATTTACTTTCTCTTGCTTGATATGAAGAAGCGCTTTCACTTGACGACCTTGGTTAACCGTATCTACAATGCAAATAACATTGATTTTTCCTCATTTTCGGCTTCTAGCTATAATTGTTTTGCGGTTTTTGTTTGACCCATTCATTATTTATATTTGCAATTTGTCGCACGTAGAAGAAATTATTTAAAAGAAATGAACGAAGGATATTCACAAATTTAAAAAAAAAAAAACATGAGTAACTTTTTTCGTTTCATTATTTTTTTCAGTTAGACAACCTTGTTGTATATGTTTGGAAGAAGGATAAGAGCGTTAACCCTGTTGTGCGGTATACAATGTACACCCACACCAACACCTGCATGTACGACTGGTTATGGTTCGGGACAACTGTCCGTTGTCCTCATTGTCTATTGTATTTGCCGAGTAATTTAACACTGCGTTTGTTTGGGCGCCGCCTCGAAGACGAGGAGCTAAGAGGAACTAATTTCAGCAAGAAAAATCAAACTCTAACAAGAACAAACCAAACTGCAATCTACAAACAAAATTAATAATTTCACCAACCTTACACTACCAGATGCATTTACTACACTACTGAACAAAGGAACCAATTTCATTCCCACTGCAAATTCTACGACAAACAACCTGGAAAACACTATATCATTGGAAGTCAACTCAGCCCTAGGACTGATTATCAAAAATCAAAAACAACACAATGCAACTTTAAAGGGGCTATTGTATGGAGTTTTTTTGTCTCAGACTGTGCTAGAATTAACACTGAGCATTTTACTTCAAACACGAAATGCACTTAGAACACCAAGAACAAGATATCAAGTCAATTCTTGTAAAAAGAATAAACCATAATCAGTTTTTAGCAAATTTTCCAAAACACATTAAATGAACTTGAAAATTGGCAATTTTTTTCATGTTGCAATCAATTTCCATCCTAGCCATCTTGTTGTTAGTTTCATATTATACACGTAAAGCAATTTTAAACAAAACTGGACGATTATTTTTGCGTTTTTATTGATATAATAATGTCTTTTAGCTTTTTTTAAATAACACTAAAAATGATGACATAGCCCCTTTAAAAAGTAAATCAACTAAATCAAGCAAAAGATTTCAACCCTACTTCCAAAGAAATCCAATTGAACTGTTGCAGCAAGAACAATCTAAACCAAACTTTAACTTTCATATAGTTGATTATGTTCATGACACAGTTTCATATACTAAACATTATTTATAATCTACGAATTTAACAAGACTTTTACCACCACAGCATACAGACATTACAGCATCTGCTACTGAACATGTACACAAACTACAAATGAGTGCAAACATCATTCTTTCAAAAACTGACAATCTCATGGTTCACCAACGAATACAAGTGACATTTACAAGACAACCAAACAAATTAACGTATTGACAACTCGGACATAAACACTAACGAAAGTCCAACCAGTTAATACAAAACTGAAATCACGTTTCAAAAGTCTGATCTCCCAGAGAAACAGACTACTGAACAACAGCAATATAACTCAATTGCATCTACCCTACATGAAACTTCTCCAAAAAGTACACAAACTCCCAATGACAACCTCTACTTCAAACCTTAAAGACTTGACTGGACGACCAATCACAGCGGCGCACTCATGGACAACATCCAACCCTTCACGTCTTTTGGGTACAGAACTTGGCAATATTATTTTGAAACTGAAAATCATTTTACAGTGCGACGCGCCTTAACGTAGCCACCCAACAAACTTTTTTACAAGTTAACCAATCAGAGAGCATGAATTTGTTTTGACAGGCACGCCTTCTTGCAAAGGTAGCACGTATCGTTAGAACGCTCTTCAATTCTTGGCGAAGATGAGCGAACTTTACAACTGGCTTAAAAGCCTTCCAGGAGAATTGCACCTGGAAATGTGCAGCGCAGAATTCGAAAACCGTGGTTTTAAAAGTTTAAGCTTGCTGATATTTGTAAAGTCTAGAATCATGCCGAAAAAACGGTCAAACGGTCGAGAGTTCGGAGATGATTCAAGTGAACTTGTTCACAAATTGTTCCTTCAAAGGCAGAGTATTTTACTGTTTCAATTGTAACTTTACACGCACTGTAGAATCCACGACATTTAATGCAAATCAATGCGGCCGACAAATTGGCGCCCGCCCTCTTCTTTGTTTACTAAAATTAAAATTTTCTCACACTAAAGTAAATGAGAAATACTTGGCGCATCGTTGAAATTTTCATAACTAAAAATTGTGCCTTTTACTTCCGAAGATACATATAGTGGAAAAAAGCATCACCTACTCCAAACAGCAAATTCTGATGAGAAAGATATTTATAAAGTCATTGCGTTACGCACTGTCGAAATGGTTGCACAGCAAGCGACAGACGGCAGACGATATATATGGCTGTTGTTTCTTGCTCTTTCTCTCCGGCAAAAACGAATTGATTTTCTTACTCTCAAAAGACTTATGCCCCATTCACACCAACGTTTAAACATGTTTAAATGTTGTTTAGTTGAACTACGTTTTAACCTCTATCTTGAACGTTTTGAAATGTATATGACTCAAACTACCTTGAATGGTAATAAAGTCAATAAAGTTTCTTTTAGTAAAGATTTCACTCCAAATATTACGAGAGGTTAGGAGGTATTTTCCTAAACCTGTTTTAAACTAAACAACATTTAAACATGTTTAAGCGTTGGTGTGAATGGGGCATGAGATTTTCAATGCAGTATTAGTTTTATTCAAGGTTTTCGATTCAGGTTTCAGATTAGAAATGAACCATTTGATCTTGCTGTTATTTTTTGCAAAATGTCCAAAAATGACTCGACGAGCGTAGGTCACACAATAAAAGCGGCGTATCGTGTCTTGTTAATGTAGCTACCGCAAAGAAGTTCTGAAGAAAAAGTTCCCCTGAGCATATCACCAGAAAAGACGAGTATCTGAATGTTGTATCCACCTTTCAACGATCGAGGCAGGTGTGACAAAAACAACAAGAAATCGTAGCTACGAGAATGCCACAATAGGCGAGAAAGAAGTTGAATTTTAAAGATATGCTTCTAATGCCAACTACATTACCAATTTGCTACACTCACTTCATGGCGTTGACCTATGTTGTTGACGTTCATTGACCTGACGGGAGTGTTGTTCTCGAGCGTGGCAACTGCGTTGTGATGGACAATTGTGGATTTCACCATGGCCTCTTTGTCGAACCAGTTATCACAGATCTTTTGAATGACTACGGAGTGCAGCTAATTTTTCAGCCACCCTACTTTCCTCACTTAAACACGTGTGAATATTGTTTCCACCAAATCAAGGAATTCCTTCGGAGATGTCAGATGTTAGCCAGCGAAGAGACAAAAATTGCCATCGCCAAGGGAGTTTCCACGATTTCACAAGCTAATTCGTATAGTCATTTTCATAACTGATATGTGTAAAGCCGTAAAGTAGATTAGCAGTGTCCTGTCGCAAATATTATAACTTTGTTTACGAATACGCTACGACAAGTTTCGTTTTGATCGTATTCAACTTTGCAAGGAGGCGTGCCTGTCAAAGAAATTCGCGCCCTGGCTACGGTAAGGCGCATCGCACTGTAACAACTAACGACATACCATTCCTTTCATTTACAGAATTACTTGACATTTTACACAGACTGAAGATTACAGACATTGACGATTACTGTTTAACCACTTGATTTTACTTCACTTAACACAAAAATTTGATATAAAGGCACTATTAATGCCATTACCACAAGCTGCCTGAATCGTGGTCAAAACTGTTAAAACGCGCATTTTTCGGAAAATTTAAGAATTTGGCAAACCATTTGCTGAACTTGCAAGTCCCCCCTCCCCTTTGCCATTGCTGTTTTAGCCTTCAAATTCTTGTAATGCAAGAACACTCTTCCGAAGCAAGAATGAATAGGTGGAGGGGGATGGGGGCGATTTTTATAGCTTTTAGAAAAAATATATATGCGAGAAATCCGATTTTTAGTAAAAGTGTTTGCATGTTTCAACTAGTTTTGACCACAATTGTGTGGATTGCAAAATATTAAAAATTCATGTTCAACGCAACCATGTCAACTGTTATGGACTAGTATATTTGTGAATCGATGTCTATTTTAAGTTGTATTAATTAGATGGGTAATTATTTAAACATTAGAGGATAAATGCCCGGGGGGGGGGGGGGGGGTACTCCCATATATGAGCTATATAGGTATGTGCCACTGTGAAGGGTATGGTTTTCAGGCAGTTTAGTCTATGATAGGGTATAGTCATCAAAGATTTTTGGTCTAGAATAGGGTATCATTTTCCGCGAAACTGATCAGTTGCGTGAAGAATTTAGTGTAGACAAGGTTTACTGGCAAATGGCATTTTAAAATCGGTAGGGCGGGCAGTACGGCATTTTTACTGACCCCTGTTTACTAATAACTGTGATAGTGAACGAGTTTCTGGAGAATAGTGAGTCTGGAATAGGTCTAGGATAGGGTAGGCTTTTTCGGTGTTTAGTCTAGTATAGGGTTGCAAAATGCAGCTTAAATGGTATAGTATAGGTTAAGGATCTCAGAGTCCCAGCGGTACACCCCCACCCAAAAATTGGCCGAGTACCCCCCCCCCCCCCCCCCCCCCCCCGGGGCATAAATGGTCCGAACGCCAATTAAAAACTAGGTCAGAAAACATGTAGAATACAAAACAAACGTTTTACGAAGGAGACAAATACCAACACAAAGCATACAGGAGGGCAACCAAGGAAGGTGGGTACTCGTGATGAGAAAACCATAATACAAAGTCTTAACGACCTCTGGAAAGAAAGGCAGTTCTCTGTGAACAGGCTAATGAAGCAAGAAAGAAGTCAGTATCAACGATTCAATGTTTGTTGAATTGCAAAGGTCATCACTACCTCCAGGCATGCAAACAAAGGCTTGATGTCTAGCAATGACATGTGGAGCCAAAATATGCAAAAGAACTATTCATCGGACGTATGGAAGGATAAGATTGCATTCTATTTAGACGGGGTTAGTTTTTACTGTAAAACTAACCCAGACGATCAGGCATGTGCACCTAAGGGTCGTGTATAGAGGAAAGTGGCGGACAAGTGCTTAGGCTGATGGTCGCAATAAGCTAGGGGAAAGGAGTTGTCAAGTGTCACAGGTATGACAACCTAGAAAGCCAAAATTTTACTTCATTTGTTCATAAAAAATTTGATGCGATGTTTGAAAGAGCTGACAATGGGTCACGTATGTTTATCCAAGACAATACGCCGAATCAGCATTCTGCACTATTGTGCAGACAGCTTTGTTTGAAACGAGCTGAACAGTTGTGCATACCGTGTAGGAGCGGAGACATCAATGCAATAGAAAATTTCTTTAATCTTGTGAAAAAAGAGCTAGCAAAACAAGAGCTGGAACAGCTACACCAGTAAAGGTTAAGAGAAAACGTTTAGTACAGGTTTATAAACACTTAACCAATGAACAAATTTAGGTGGCTACGACAACAAAATTTGTTACCATGGCAACATAAAAAAAAGGCTAAAAAGACCCCATTTTCAACCTTTTGAGGCTAATAACTTCAAAATTGCTCGGTGAAATTTTTTGATTTTTAAATATTTGTCTTTTAAACAAAAGAAACATCTGTACATAGGATTCAGAGATATGTCATTTTTACATAAATTTAAGGTAGCTCTGAACTCTATGTACAGAATTTTTAAAAAAAATTGTTAAAATGTTTCTCTTGCTAATTGAACAAAAATATATCGAAAACAAAAACTTTCACCGTGTAGTTTATAAGTTATTAGCCTCAAATGGTCCAAAACAGCATATTTTTTACCACTTTTCGCGTTGCCACATTGTTGACTGATAAAAGATTTACTGGTTTCAAGTAAAAGATTTTTAGCCACACCATCGGGCTAGCTGTAATGGAATGCAAAAGACAAGAGAGCTAAACAATATGGAGCCACCTTAATCGGCAAATCCCCAAACTGACACTCTTGGTTAGCAGTATAAGCTAAAAAAAAAACATTTTCCACAAGGCGGAATTTCCCATGGTCTTTCCCGCAGGATTTGATAATTAAATCGGAAAATTCTCCAATACACAGTCATCATTTCAGTATCGCGTTCGACGACACCGTTCTTTATGTATATAAGTGGGTACTTCCCTGCGCAGAAGATTGTTGTATCAGCAGTCAGTGAAATATCTTTTGCAAAATGAGTTTTTGGGGTCAGTAAATGAACCACACTTCCCTCAAGTAAAAGCAACATGTCATGCCACAGTATGAGTTGTGGGGACCAGCGAAAATGGTTTAAAAATATATACTCTGCCTGCTCGACCCCATGCAGGACTGCTAGTCCAGCTGCTACATTACTAACAACCCTATGGTGAACATTTTCAGATATGGAGCCAGCCCAAATTAATTACCAGAGCTTGGTACTGCGCATGTCCCAAATCACAACTGCATGAAAACGAGGAGACAAATAAAATAGTCCGACATTTTGCAGTATTCTTTTACTCTAAGCGAGCACTTTGTATTGGTTGAGAGACTAGCTGGTTCTTTGTCTCTCAGGAAGTTATTTTTGGTCACGTGACATGTCACGTGACCAGTCACATAACTAGTTATGGATATTTTAAGGAGTAAAAAGTGACTATAAACACTTCAAATTCTCAGAACTTTAATAATATCGAAGAAAAACCTTAAAACATATATTTTGTAACCTTTCTCAAAATTTACTTGGCAACAATTCATTCCCATTTGTCTAAGGAATTTAATGGCCAAACGGACATTGGACCAAGATGTCAAGATGTCATTTAAAAGTATATGTAATCCCCATACAACTTATAACATCACGAAACCTATTCTCGAAGAAGGCAGGTTTGGAAAAACAATTTATTCTCCAAGTTCCGATCTTGTAGTTTTGCAGTTGTTGATATTGTGAAGATGGAGTTAGGACCTCCCGGCCTAAAGACTAAGAAAAACTCAGAAAAAATAGCCTTCAATATTCACTGTTTTTAAATCATGGTAATATTTAATTGATCGTGTTTAAATATTTTTCTAATTTTGAAATACAGTATATATCACCAGTAAAAATCTTTTGATTCTACGGATTCGGCTAAGAAAGAGAGGCGGCGCTGGGGATGAAAATGATATTTAATTGAGTAGAAACTGGTAACTAGCATCTAGGCCGCGCGCGGTTTTAAATATGGCTGCCTCCATGGGAACTTGCAGTCATTCTAGGTAAGTAACTTTTTTACATGAACCTTTTAGTTCCTTCTTTGAATACATATAATTTAGAAAGCAAATAGTTTTAGAGCAATAAGAAATATAAGAAAACGAGCAAAACAAAAGGCTAACACAAATTTCAAGCAGTAAATTACATAAAACGTAATCGATCGATAATAAAGCTGTAATTAATCATTGTTGTAATCCCGTAAAATTTCAGTTGATAATGGACTCCTGTTGGAACTAAATAACTGTATATCATGGATTGGAGGTATTGCATCATCTGTCAAAAGCCGGCAATAGAACATTTACAGTGTCCTGCAAGTTCAAAAAGAAAAGACAGTGGTGTCGGTTAAAAGTCCTTTGCAAATAATTTCAAGGAATTTAACAGTCTTGGCATGTTGCCATTAGACATAAACATTGATTTGTTCGATGAAGGTAGAGGCATGGAGCAAATGCTAGTTGATCATAAGGCAGTGTGGCATAAATACTGCAGAGATCGTTTCAGCAATACAAAGTTAAACCATGCAAAAAAGAGAAAGGTAGCCGAAGCGTCGGTAGATGAAACTGGTAGCCCTGTTAAGGCAAGGCGATCAAGTATAAAGGCAGCTAGTATTAAAGATCACTGCTTTTTCTGTGAGCAATCTGACAACCAATCAGATCTTCATCAAGCTGAAACCCTTATAAGGTGGACAAAAAGGTTAGAGATTGTGCTGTTCTCTTAAATGATGGCAAGCTGATAGCTAAGTTGTCCGTTGGCGATATGGTGGCACTGGAAGCAAAATACCACGCAGCGTGTCTTGTTTCTTTGTACAATCGGGCAAGAAACCAAAGGTCATTCACTTTTAAAGAGTTGAACACCACAATCTCGGATTTAGATGAGCTTGCTTTTGCCCAAGTGGTAGCTCATATCGATGAGAATCTAGAAGGAGGTGAAGACGTTCCTGTGTTTAAGATGAACGAACTGGCACAATTGTTTTCCTCAAAGCTGGAGGAACTAGAGGTCGAGCATGGAAGGGTCAATACTTCCAGATTAAGGGAGAGAATCTTAACTGCTTTCCCAGATCTCACAGCCGTAAGCCAAGGGAGAGATGTCGTTCTGGTTTTGAAGGAAGATATCGGAGAGATGATAAAGCGGGCAAAAGAAAAAGATTCTGAGGCATGCAACCTGGCCAAGACTGCAAATATTGTCAGAAGAGATATGTTAAGGGTAAAGAACAAATTCAATGGAACATTCCAACATAGCTGCCAGAAGGATGCAATTCCTATGTCTCTCAAGATTCTGATTGACATGATTCTTAAAGGCTCTTCAGTCAACAAGAAAACAGCTACCGACACCACAGACATAGTGCCCAACCAGGCATCCCTTACAATCGCACAGCTGCTCATTTTCAACAGCATCTCACGTGTTCGTGATCGAAAAGACCCATCTACCACCCATCACACAAGAGAAAAGGAATGCCCCCTTCCCATCTATGCAGCTCTGAAAATCCATGGAGCAACAAGGGACAGATCTCTCATAGATGCCTTCTTTAAACTGGGGATATGCATCTCTTACGACCGTGTACTATCCATTTCTACAGACATGGCGAACAGTGTGATAGCTCGCTATGAGAGGGAAGGAGTTGTGTGTCCATCCAAGCTGTGTAAAGGATTGTTTACTACAGCTGCAGTGGATAATATTGACCACAATCCAAGTTCGACCACATCCAAAGACTCTTTCCACGGCACTGCTATCTCCCTTGTTCAACATCCAACTACCGACAACAAAGGAGAGGAAAGGAGCATTAATACATTTGATCCCTCCCAGTCCAGTAATTCTAAGAAAGTGGATCAACTTCCATCCTATTACCGTGACGTACCTCCTGTAACAGTGCCTTCAGGTGACCTTTGTGCTCTAAAGATATCAGGAAGAATTAAATTTCATCCAGTCGTGTCAGATCGTGGAAAGGAGGAGGAGAAAGACTGGTTGGATAGCTTAAATGAACTGCTTTCAAGGGAAGAGCACATTAAACATGGAACTGTGTCTTGGGCAGCATACCGTGCCTTACAAGCTACTCCGACTCTCCATCTGCCTGCGATCATCACACTTCTTCCCATGTTTGTAGAGAATGCTCATTCACTGGCAATGGTCAAGCATTCTATGGATGTCGTCAGGGATGCAGTGCACCATGTGAATCTATCTCAGATTCCGGTAATTGCCTTCGACCAGCCCTTGTTTGCGCTGGCCAAGCAGATCCAGTGGAGTTTTCCTGCTACCCATGGAGATCATTTTGTCGTGATGCTCGGTGGCCTTCACATTGAAATGATAGCCTACAAAGCGCTTTGAAAATGGATGAATGGTAGCGGTTGGACGGAAGTTGTTTCTACAGAAGGCGTTGCAACTCAAGGCGTGACCGATTCGTTTATCAGTGCAAGCCACCTCACCCGGACAAGACGTGGGCATCAAGTAACAGCTGCCAGTCTTCACCTTCTGCAGCAGAAGGCCTACCAGGAATACGCCTCAACAGCTACTGCAACTGACGGCCAAGACGTGAAATCGTTTGATGAGTGGAAAGAAGAGATGTCAAAAACTTTTCCACTGTTTCTTTACTGGGATCGCGTTCTCTATTTTGAAGTTTGCTGTTTGCAACTTGTCCGGGCTTTCAGGTAAGCTGGCTTTGCTCTCTACATTCATGCCCTGACCAAGATCATCCCCTGGATGTTTGCCCTGGACCAGACCCACTATGCAAGGTGGCTTTCTGTTCACATCTGGGACATGTGTGAGCTTCCTGTCCAACACAGAGAGGTGTTCCAAAAGTTTTGTGATGGCTCGTTCATGGCACAAAAGACAGAGAGGCTTTTCTCATCCATCGCTCTAGATCAAGCCCATGAGCAGCTGAATTCCGAAGTAAAAGGAGAAGGAGGAGCAGTTGGGTTGACCGAGAACCCTGCAGCACTTGCAAGATGGATGGTAGGTGGCCCAGAAATTGCACGAATGACCAAAGAATTTGAAGAGTCGACGCCAGCACCAAAGTATCAGCATCATGAACAAACGCCAGCCACACAAGCCGCATTTGCGAAAGACGTCTTGAACGTTGTTTTATCGTTTGAAGACCTGGGAAATCCTTTCAGTGAAAAGAGTAAAGACCTCATTGCAGTCCATATGAGGGATGTAGCAGACGAAAGCATCGTTAGCACCGTGCAGAATATTGTATCAATCGGTGAGACCCAATTTAACACCTTTGTTCAGGAACGGTTCATCGACAGGAGCAAACCGATAACGGACCTCATCAAAAAGAACCAGTTGCCTACATTCAACACTTCAAGTAAGAAAGTAACGTCGAAGGACAAAGAAAAGATTGGAGCTCTCAAAGACGACTGTGCCCTTTTCTCTAGGCTTTATATTGCATGCCAGAGCCGCGATGGAAATTTGGAAGAATTTTTCAAGTATGAAAACCAGCCATGGCCACCCTCTCTTTCACACATGGGTCAGCTAAGAGAAGGACAAAAGGCAGATCTTGTCAAGTGTCTCAAGTCCGTCGCTACCCCAGTAACAGAGCAGCCAACTCCAGATGCAATGATACTGGATGGAGCAGTCATCGTTCAGATGCTGCCCCCGGGAACTGCGCGGACTTTCGAAGGGTACTGCCAAACAGTGTTTGGTCCCTACATTGCAAGACAGCTCCAGTGTGTGAAACGAGTAGATGTGGTGTGGGACGTGTATCGAGCGGGCTCACTGAAGAAAGCCACGCGTGAAAGAAGAGGCACGGGTCAACATCGTCAAGTCACAATGTCAACTCGAATCCCCACAGACTGGAAAGGCTTCCTTCGAAATGACGAGAATAAGAATGAACTGTTTCTTCTTTTAGCAAGCTTCATTGTAACGATGACGATACCTGGTAACAAGGAGCTTTACGCCACTTCTGGAGAGAGTGTCTTGTCATCCACCAACAGAGGGGACCTGACAAATCTAGCACCATGCAGTCATGAAGAGGCAGACACGCGACTGATGGTACACGTCTTGGATGCCAGTCTCTGTGGACATCGTAGTGAACTCATCCGCTGCAGCTGCAAGACTGCATGCACAGGTCGCTGTAAGTGTGTGAAGGCAAACTTGGCTTGCACGGGTTTGTGTAACTGTGGCGGTAATTGTGACTAAATACGTTTATTACGTGTATGTGTCATTCTTGAAAAACACTTGCCAGTAATTAACTACTAATGAGTGGATTAGGAAAATATCAGACACGAGTAACTAGCAGAATCTCAGCAGCTTAGATATGACTGATGCAAAAATGAACTTGAGGAACTGATTCAGTCAGTAGTGGCATGTAGCCAATTAATGTCCAAAGAAGTTTGATTAAACAGCATGAAAAAGTTGAGTTTTTGTCTTTATTCACGAACCAGTATTAACCATTAAATGTTCACCAAACAGTATAGTCCATACTGAAATCACGCATTCATTACGGTTTTCGTCTGTATTTAGTCACTCTTTATTAGAGTAGTCCAAAGACAACCTGGTAAAATTACCACATTAAAATATCGATTTAGATGACAAATACATGCATGTACCGAAAATGCAATACGAAATTTGAGCATCGTTTTCATGCAGTCGTGCTTTGGGCAATGCACGGCACGTAAGTCGTCCAGTTGAAATGTTTCTTTTGGAGGCTCGGAGGAAATGCCAGTGCCATACCCCTACTCCCAACCCCTAAACACAAAATATTTCATTTATTAACAAGTGGACCTTTCGTGACATGTCACGTGACAGACATGTGATTGACAGGTCACATGACTGAAACAAAATATTAAGCATGCCAATACAACTATATATGATATATAGGAAGGAGAGGAGAGGGGCACATCTAGATAAACTAATATTGTGCCCCTTAAGTTACATCAGTATAAAAAAAATACTTGTTATTTTTTAGTAAAAAAGTAAAGGAAAACTTATAAAAAAAGTTCGGTAAAATGTCAAAAGAGATGTTTCATTAGTATTGAGCAAGGTACCAGCGTAAAAGCGCTGAGATAAATCCAAGTAATCTACACAAACCATACTCAAATATCAATTAATAAGTTGCTAGGATAAAAAAGCATTAATTAGCTTAGCTATCTCTTCTTTTACAAATTTCAAATTGTTAGTAGTAAAAAGCATAAAACCATCATCAGCGTACCTTTCTTTAAATTATGGTTTCTTGTCACCAGGAGGTACTTATACTCTGAATACATTAATACTAGATCAATTATCTCCTTACGCGTTGTTTGATAAATTTTAAACCTCCAATAATTTTCATGATTCATATTTTACTGTTTTATTTTAAAATCTACGCCACTGCTGTGAAAACATTTTTTCTGCTTTCTGTATTTTAGCCAAGATTTCATTGAAATAACGGGAATGCGCCCGGCAAACTAAACATTTTTCAAACGCAAATCAATCATGTTGACAGCCGGTTTTCAGCTCCACGCGCGTATGCGCGGCCGCTCAAATCGGCAAGAAAACTTCGAGGAAACTACAAGCGCTTCGCGAAATATGGACAGCTTACTTTCACGGCTATTTTCGTCGTTACCAAATCACATTTTGAGGTTCAAAACTGAAGAGGAAAAAGTATTGAATATTTTTGTAGTTCTAAGAAGATGACCACGAAGTAAGGAACGAAAAAAAGCTCAACACCGCGAAATCTGGACAACTCAGGTTTTTTCAAGCCTTGTTTCATCTCTACCAAATCACCACTAAAATGGCTCTTTAAAGAATTTCATGTGCAATATAGTAATGTATTTTACTTATTCAAATGTAGTTTTAAATTAGAAAGATTGTTTAAGTCAGGTTTTTATGGTAGTAACAAAATATGAATTGTTTTTAACTTCACAAAGAGATTGAAGCGTACGGAAGAAGCGAAGCAAATTCTCATGAATCAGTACGCATGCCATGTGTTTTTCAGTTTTATTTTGAAAACAAGTGTTTTTACTCTCCTCTTCGCTTATATTTTATCGCTCAAACATACAATATTTCCTGTCTGACTTGAGCTTATAGGGTTTTTCTTCCCAAATCGGTTGGAATAAAATTTGTTGTATAGATTTTGAAATACGAACGGCGGCGCGGTGTTTATAAATATTCAGTTGGCTGTATTTTAAACAGCCAACACTTTTTAAAACTTTTACCGACTTTGTCAACCCATCCTTACCATGGTTTTTCTTTGTATATACTATAATTGTTTTTCAAAGCGATTTTTGAGAGGAAATGGGCATACCAAATCAGTAAGTTTCAAACATGTTTATTTAGCTCTCTGCCATGCTTCTGTTGCTCTAGCGTGTTTTAGCGTGCTTATTTTTGCTCTAGCGTGTTCTAGCGTGCTAACTCGCACTCTAAGCGTGACAAGCTTTAGCACACTGATCCAAACAAAAGATTTAGCGGGTTAACATCTCCAAAACAAAAGCTAGTGTGTCCTTCATTGTTCAACAAATTAAATATGCACATAAAGCGTGTCTTAGGACACACTTAGCGTGCTGTATCACTGTTTTCTTGTGGAGGGTCACATTTGTCTTCCACTTGTAAGTGAGGAAACCTGACTCATTATAAGCCTCGTGATTTCTTTCAGGTCTCCTCGCCATTCACGTTTTTCTCTAATCCTTTATTATTTTCATCTTGCTCTGTAACATGTTGTATATATGGCAAATAAAGAATGAATGAATGAAAATGAATGAATGAAAATGAATGAATGAATGAATGAATGAATGATTTTTTTCCTTCTTGTTTTCAGAAGGACTACATCCCTTTGGATATATATTTATATTAAATTGCACTTATGCTAGCAATAGTGTCTATGATTTAATATTAAAATGGCATTGCTATTTCAATTTTATTTTTTCGTTGTTGTTAAATTGCAGCCTGTCATACCACCAGTTCCTGACCTCGCCATTTCCCTACAATAATGAATAGCTCCTTGCAATGCACTACAGTTTGACCTAATTTCTCTTAATGTTTTTCACTGGTAACCTGAATTGATTCTCATTTCTCTTTGTCTTGTTTTCAATCTTCAACAGGAACAGACAGACAAAGACAGAGTAAGTTATATTTTGTTTAGAGTAGGTCGTTTATGAAACAGGTTATAATAATTAGTAAGGTTTTCCCCCAAAAATTGGGAATGCCTTAAGAGTAGTAAAATGGTAAAAGGAATATTTGATTTATCTGCAGAGTCGAAACACACTTAATGTTTTCATTCAGTATATGTTGACTATTTTAAGTCAGCAAATGGTAAGTGACTGAGCATGTACTATCTAGGTTTGGATGCACATAGGAGATTTGCTTATTCAAACCTTTGAAGTATAGGACAATAATGCATGGTGTGCATGGTGTTCATGGTGTTTAGAATTATCAATAATATTACTGTAGTCTGAACACTGTCATGTTCTGCTTTGTCCGCTAGCACTTTTTAACATCAGAAGATTTTTGAGGAAACATGGGAACATCATATTCTTTTAATTAGTTTAGAATATGTTGTAAAATATATATATATATTGTCATGTAAGGGGTGGTGAGCATGTGTGCTCTTTAATTTCCAGCCGTACATCTATTAAAAATCAAATGGTGTGTAGCAGCTATATTCTAATGACACAATACCAGCTATTTATGTGAACGCAGTAGGGATCATGACGACTTTTAATTTGTTTTATTTTCTGTCATCCTGTTGTTTTATTACTGCATTCCACATTTCTGATTTTTTTTTTATTTTGCAGAAAAGTGCTTCAACTGTGGAGGAGCAGGCCACCTCCAGTGGCAATGCGCCTACCCTCCTACCACCAAGAAAGAGGAAAGAGGAAAGGCTGGCCTCCGTGGTGGCCACCAGGGCGGTGGATTCTTTTTTAATTTTTACCATTAATTTTTTTCACAGTAGTAACCAATAACACGTGACCAATCGCCTTCCAAACAGTTGGATAATGCTGAGTTTTAGTGGATGTCAATCAAAGAAAAGCCGTTAAAATTATTTTAGAATCTGGCTGGATTTCAAGCAGAGCTAAAAATCGACAATTGAAACTTTACCAAACTTGGTTTCCAAGCCAGTTTAAACAAAAAGAAAAGCTTTGTTTGTAGAAACCATGTTTTTAGAATAAAACTTTTAAATTTCACCGCATGTGATAATTTTCAACTCAGTGATGCATGATGAATGACAATTATAAAGCCATGGCTGCAAGAGGCGACAGTTTTTTATCGTAATCTTTTTTTTTTATTGTTATTGACTTTGAAATTTGTTTTAAAATGTTTACTGTTTCTTTTTGGAAAAATTGTTTGAAATCCAGTCAGAATTTAAGAAAACAATGTGAACAGCTTTCCTTTGATTGACGTCCACCAAACTCAAGTTTAACCTTTAAGGATAAAAAGCAATGAGCTGCGTGTTAATGGTAACTGCTCTAAGTTCTCTGATTATAATTATGCTGTTTTTTGTTTGTTTGTTTTTTTATGCTCAAAGTTGTTTTCTGGAGCAAAATAAACTTACATTCTGTATTTTTTATTTTTTTTTTTCAAATACAGCACAACTTGTAAAAATATCCCGTGATACTTCACACAAAACAAGGATAATAAGATATAACTATTGCATTTCACCTATGCCCAAACGGGATAAAACCGAAAACCTAGCAAATGTGAGACAAACGTTTTCTGCTTTATTCATTCCTCAACCAGCATTTTGATCAGTGTGTTTTGAAGTTATCACAATATTTTTCTTATTCAATAAAGTGTACGAGAATGTTGGTTGAGTCATTTCCTGTTTTGTTGTGATTGATTGACTTGTCAGATGTCATTTTGTGATATTTTATCTTAGTCTTTGGCTGATCAGCAAATACCTGTTTTTGTTTTTTTCTTGATTGGTTGAATCACACAGTTGTTTGAAAAATAGTCATGTCATGTCATTTAGGTGACAAAAAAGCATTCAAACTATAAATTTTATTTGTGCATGATGGTGCAATTTTTGAAAAATAACAAATGCTTTAGGTCTCAACATTACTGATTGAATAATTTATTGCAATTATTATTGTTGACATTCAAGCTACTCAGTACTGCAATTGTTTGGAATGTATACATACATGTTATTTAACTCGTTTGTTTATTACATATATTTGGAAAACATTTTAATTTTGTTTCCAAGCTTAACATGGAGAAAGCCAGAGGTTAGCAGGTTGGCTAAAACTTGCCAACCAATAAAAGCCTCAATACAGTACACAAACAGTACACTGTAGCTCCAAAAAGTGTTTTATGGATGAAACTATGGTTTAACTAGGGCGCGTGGGGAGCAGTTTTGCCTATGTAAATCTGCAGTGAGGCTTTCAGAAAATTCTAAAACGGCTATCACAATGAAAACTATATTTAACTGTCTCATCTGCTATTCTCGAGCTCTGCTATGTTACTGCTGAGAGCAGGAAGGAGGTGCTGCAAAAAGACACTCAGAGAACATCACACAAAGACAATTTTGCCCGCCAGTCAATTCTCATAGTCCATGGGCCAGACCAAATTTTTTTACCAGTTTTAGGGACAAATTATGAGTAGTGTCATTTTGAAGAATGTACTGAAGTATTGAAAAAAAAATTATGAGAGCCATCCCCATTGTGTAGCCTTAGGGTTTATTTTTATAATTAAAAATCTCAACAATTATCCTCCGACATAAAAACGAGGCTCAAACAAAAATAACGTCCAAAATACTAATTTCTTTCGAGGTCTTCGATAGCAAGCAAGAAAAAACAGACAGAAGATGTGATTTTCAATATTCTTGCAAAGTTTATTTTCAAAACATGCCTTTTAGCACATTTTTATAACAATGAAATGATCTGCATGATTTGCTATGCATTATGCGTAACCAATATGGCGGCGTACATGTCAGATAATGTAATCCTCTTGTTTTTCGCGTGATTCTTTGTTTCTTTCTTGCATTTCTTATCAACAAAAATGCTTCAAAAACACTCTTTATGCATACAATAATTCCAAGCACATTTTGAAGGGAATTGTCGGCAGAGATGAGTAAATACTGCGAGTGATTCTAGAGTATGCATTCGATCGCGATCGAGCGTTCAAGGAACGTGAGATTGACCTAGGCCCATATGGTTTGCCACTATCCTTTATAACTAGAAATATGGATTATTTGGTCTTCTAAAAACTAATGCACTGTTCCGAAAATATTTTTTCTGTAAATAAGTTAGACTTTTACATGAAAATGCAGCCTGAGATTGCCAATTCGCTTCAAGCTCCAAGTTGCAAAGTTAGTAAAATTTTGACTTCTTTCACTTGGGATAAGCTGTAATCTTACCATTAAATTCGCTTTTGTTTTACATTTTGTTAGGAGAGAATAACAGTTCTGAGTTCATAACGTCATATGAACCGCTAAAGAAGCGTATTTGTTTAGATACAAGAATTAAGTGCATTATCCATTGCACCGATGAGTCTGGAGAGCTTACAGCTTTACATGATATACCTTCCTGGAAATCGCTTCTTAAGGCAGCTGAGATTAGGCAATACAAACCAATTTTAGGTCTTGTCGAAACATTGAAGGACGAGGAGATTCCAGACATCTGTTACCACAGAAAATGCCGCAGTATTTTCACCATGAAGAAGAATCTTGATATGATTTGTAAAGCTGAGGGCACCACTTGCAATCCTGAATCCTTGACGAGCCAAGAGAGGCGATCAAGTCAAAGAAATCCAACAAAAGGCACCATTTATGAACATGTTTGTATTTTTTGCAATAAAGAAAGTAAATACAGAAAAGGCAAACAAACACGAGAAAAACTAATTCAATGTTCTGATCTACGCAGTGATCAAATGATCAGAAACGGTGCAACAGCAAAATATGACTCCAAGATTCTCGCTATGGTATCTCGAGAGCTTGTAGCAGCCGAGGCCTGCTATCATAAGTCCTGTTACAGAAATTATACTCGTCCAATGTATGAATGTGTCACTTATTCTGGCTCCGCAGAGGACAAGGAGTACAATCTCATTGAGTCCAAGGATCGTCAAAAACTGTTTGATTTTATCAGATCAAATATATTAGATAACCCTCGCCTTGTAAGGTTACCGAAATAACCCAACAGCTGGTTTTGTTTATGCAAGAGTTAGGCACAAAAGAGGTCAGAGAATCGACCAAAACTCACCTCCGCATAAAGCTCGAAATGGAATTTAAGTCACTGTTGCAGTTTGAAGATCTACTTGGAAACAACCATTTGTTTGTTGTCCCTGAAAATCTATCACGGGTTCAACTGGCTAAAGAGGTTGCACAACTTTCAGAACATCGCGAGATAACCAGAAACACTTCAAGAACGGAAGCTATTAACCGACTTGCTCTAGACCTCAGGGAGTCTATTCTTTCTAGCAAGGATAGCATGTCATGGCCTCCAAAGCAGTCAGAGCTTACTGTAGATGCTGCTCAGATCGCTGACAGTGTGAGAGCATTTCTTTCTACATTGATGACCGGAAATACAGAGCCTCAGAAACTCTGCTCACAGAGGGTGCAGCGCCTTGTAAGCTCTTTTGGACAAGAACTGGTTTTTGGAGTGACCTGTCGACGAGTCAAGACCCCAAAGCACATACTTCTACCATACGCCGTCAAGTCATTGACAAATAATGTAGAGCTCATGCAATTCATTAATCGATGCGGACATGGCGTGTCTTACTCGCAGCTTGAAGAACTCGACACCGCACTCTGTCTTCAGAAGTTGGCTGCAACGCCAGAAAACATTATTCCACTCCCAGACAATATTAAGCCGTATATTAGTACATCTTTAGCATGGGACAACATCGATCGTTTAGAGGAGACTGTCGGGTGAGCGAATGTGCCATCGTGTTAACGGAATCGCTATACAGGCTCGACATTTTGGCCCTCTTCTCCCTCCTGCCCAGGTGACACCCGACCTAGCAAAGTCGAAGAGACAAAGTGTTGATGTTGTGTTAGACAAGGAACTTCCCGTATACAATGCAGGGCAGCGCTGCAGACCTCCATCCCAAGCATATGTGGAAGTAATCTCTTCAGAGATCGAGGCAAATGCGTGGAAGAAGAATCTTCTATGGATTCTGGTGCGCCTTCATGCGGCAGAGAATTAGACCATTAGCGGATGGACTGGATTCAATATCACTGTGCGGAATGAAGTGGAAGTCTCCAAGGATAACATAGGGTACCTCCCAACAATAGATGCGCCCGCAACTAACATGTCTACTGTGTTTGAAGTACTATGTCAGTTGTTAAAGATCAAGGACAGTCTCTTTACCCAAAGGTCATGGAAATCAAATGGAAGCACAGCGAGCTTTTTGGAGATATCATTCTCAGAATGGTAGCGTTCCATACGATCTGCATGTTGCTAGAAATAATCAGAAAGAGGTTCCAGGATGCTGGTTTGAGTGATCTATGTGTAGAGTCCCAGGTGATCGCTAAAGGTTCAGTGTCAGGACTACTGGAAGGACGGAGATACAACCGTGCTGTGCGGCCACAGAAGCTTGTATACGAGGCCCTAATGAGACAGGCATGGTCAGGATTCCACAAGTGGATAGCAGAGAAGCACGACGAGAAGATGTCTTTAGTAGACGACATGTTTGTTAGTCTTCAGAGCTTGAGTAACAAGGTTTGCGAAGCTCAGTTCCAGAAAAAAATCTGCAACAACTCTTTCTCTGAGGTTACAAAGTTATTTGGAAGATACATGTTATTCCTTCGCCATGAGAATGGTAAGCTGTCAGAGTTATGGGTGTCCTATCTTGACTTGGTCGACATTCTGGCGATGATAAGAGCCTCGAGAGAGGGTGACTGGGATCTTCACGTTTCCTCCATCAGAAACCTCATACCGTGGTGCTTCGCCTACGACAACATAAACTACGCGAGATACCTCTCGTCGTATCTGTCGGAAATGTCCCACCTGAAAGAAGAACATCCAGATGTCCTTACATATTTGAAGTCTAGTGGGTTTGCTGTTCAAATAGGAGAGGACAACCCCTTCGGTAAGATTTCTGTCGACCAAGGGTGCGAAGAAACGGTGAACAAGGACACGCAAACCTCTGGAGGCACCAAGGGCTTTAGCCTGAAGCCCAAGGCAGTCAATAAATATTATTTGATTGCTGAGTATAGAAGCATTTTTATGAGGAATTTGAAGGAAATCAAGCTGTCAGCACAATGATCTTCAAGAGTAGAATTGCAAGAGATGAAGACAATGTACGATTTTTACTGTCAACACTGGAGGCCTGGGTGAACCCGTTTCAGAACCAAGGTCAAGACCTCATCTGCTTGTCCACAGGAAAAATGGCCACTGATGATGTTGCTCGTGATCTCCTACAAGCCAAAGATCTGGGCGAAAGAGCTTACCGAAGTTTTAGCAAGGAAAGGCTGGAGGCTAATCCCCAGAAAGTGAGATTTCATGATACGATGTCAAAGGCAAAGCTAAAGACCTTCAGCGATATGAACAAGAAAGTGGAGCTCTGAAAAGGAACCGCCAAAGAAATTGTTCTTAAGTCCAACCATGCACTGTTCGCACAGATGATTATTATTGCAGAGGCAAGGCAACTCAGCATGAAAGAGGTACTCTCCCATCCACTAGGCCCACTAGCATGGTCTCTGGCCGCTCCTGATGGCTCCCTGAAAAAAAAAAACAATGAAATTGTCATTGGCAAAAGAGTTACAGAAAGATGCTCCGGCGGTTGAAAATCTTTCACCCCAGTTGGCTTGCATTATCGATGGTATGGCAATGGTCCAAAGGCTTAAAGGTGATCAGAAAACGTTTAGAGAAGTTGCAGATATGCTGTTGGCCATGATCCTGCGTGAAGGCGCTAGCAGCGCCAGGATCGATGCTGTGTGATGACTACCGAAAGATATCGATAAAGAATGAGGAAAGGGAGAAGAGAGGAGCTGAGATGGGAAATGAGTACAGAAGCATTCGGCTTGACCATTGAATACAGCAGTGGAGAAGGTTTCTGTCCAACCCAGAAAACAAGCAGCAACTGATACAGTTCATCGTTAATGAATGGCAGAAGGAGCGTTGTAGTGTCAAGCTTGCAGGGAAGAAGCTGTACGCCACAGCAGGAGAAGAGTGCTATGAAATCTCGTCAGCGGGTTCGGTACTGTGTGAAGAGCTAAGGTCTACACAAGAGGAGGTGGACACAAGGCTGTTGCTACATGCATATCATGCAGGAAGAAATGGCGGCGCTGTAGTCGTGATTTAATCTGACGATACTGATGTGTTCGTGCTCTGCCTTGCATTCAAGAGTTTCATTCCCTCGACAGTGTTTATGAAGTGTGGAACACAGGCCAGAACAAGGTTTATCGACATCACACGTTGTTCAGCGCCAGGGTTCAGAGTTGTGCAGATGTCTTCCTGGGTTACACGCCTTTACTGGTTGTGACAGTGTAAGTGCCTTTTCCGGGAAAGGGAAACTGTCTGCATTGAGGTTGACGAAACGACACAGGGTTCATAGCCACCTTAAATTTTCGAATATTTAAGGTGGCTCTGAACCCCAGGTAGATATTTTTTTTAACTTTGCCAAAAGTTGCATCTTATCCTGCTGATCAAAATTCGACAATAAAATATGGGGTTCACCTTGTCGTTTTTGAGTTATTAACACTTAAAGCTAAAATTAAGGGTGTTTTCAGCACGTTATACTGTTGCTATAGTAACATATTGTGTCACAAAAATGATAACAAAGTGTTCACCAATCATTGAGCATTCGTTTGATATCATGATTGTAGCATCAACTGATAAAGAGTGGTTATAATGACCCAACAAAATCTAAGTCTTGGAAAGTGCTGGAAACTGTTGGGAGCCACCTTAATTTTGTTTTATTCATGACAAAGAAGGTCAAAAGTTTTAAGAGGCTACGAACAAAGAAACTTTAGTTAAGCTTAAATCTAAAAAATATTTTAAGTAAGGTTTGTGGAGTGTTGGAGCTGAGCTTTGAAATTTGTGAATGTTATTAGTTCAGTTAGTTAATTAAGGGAAAATCTTTAAAATCTGCCTTTTTTAAGAATTATGCCATCACTTGGTCACGTACCTCGCCTAGTCCCCAGAGACAGCACCTGGAGACCGTTTAAGTGTCACTGAATCTTTTTTATTTCATCAAAGAATCATGTCTAAATGTAGAAATAGCGTTTAGTACTGAAGATGATGCTGTAACATGAGCCACTGCAGCACCAGCCCCTGTCGTCCCTGCCACTGCAGCACCAGCTGGTAATTTAAAATCTGCATTAAAATATTTCACTGTGGCAATCACCTTAAACTTATTTGGTATTGTTAGGTTTCTATTGTTCTTTCTCCCCCCCCCCCCCTCCCCCCCCCTCCCCCGCACTCCCCCCCGCCGCTTCCCCCTGCTGCCTAGTGAGATAACAATATGTGCATTTGAGATGGTTCATTACTTATGGGTATTATACTGGGTAAAAATTGACTGGGCTTCAGAAATATGTGTTTGTACAATAATGGGCTTGTTTTTTTATTTAATTGCCTTTGAAAAAAATGGAAAGGATTCTACATGTAACAGTCTGCAAAATATATCTCACGACTCCTGCCAATGGGAGGAATGAGCAAGTTCATTCAGGACAATGTTGCATCAGCAATAGAGCATTCTAATTAGTTGATTTTAGTTATTGGCCCCGACTGTCTTAGTCGTGTATTAAATATTGTCATGATTTAAGGGTAGCTTTTAGGAAGAAAAAAAAACAAGAACATATCCATTATTTCCTGATCTAGCCATTTCCCAAACGTAATGAATGGTTCCTTGCAACACACAAGAGTTTGACCACTTTCTATAATTTGTTTTCCACTTTAAATCTATTAATTGATTTTTTTCATTCTTGTTTACAAAAGGACTACATCCCTTTGATAAGTTGGTTATATTTATATTGAATTGCACTACATGGTAGCAATAGTGTCCGATTTAATATTATAGTGGCATTGCTATTTCAATTTTATTTTTTTGTTGTTGTTAAATTGCAGCCCCTGTCATAACACCAGTTCCTGACCTCGCCATTTCCCTACGATAATAGCTCCTTGCAATGCACTACAGTTTGACCTTATTTCTCTTAATGTTTTTCACTGGTAACCTGATTCAGAATTGATTCTAATTTTTCTTTCTCTTGTTTTCAATCTTCAACAGGAACAGACAGACAAGGACCGAGTAAGTTATGTTTTGTTTAGAATATAGGTCGTTTATGAAACAGGTTATAATAATTAGTAAAGTTTTTCCCCAAAAAATTGGGAATACCTTAAGAGTAGTAAAATAGTAAAAGGAATATTTGATTTATGAGACAAAACACACTTAATGGTTTCATTCAGTATATGTTGACTATTTTAAGTCAGCAAATGGTAAGTGACTGAGCATGTACTATCTAGGTTTGGATGCACATAGGAGATTTGCTTAATCAAACCTTTGAAGTATAGGACAATAATGCATGGTGTTCATGGTGTTTAGAATTATCAATAATATTACTGTAGTCTGAACACTGTCATGTTCTGCTTTGTCCGCTAGCACTTTTTAACATCAGAAGATTTTTGAGGAAACATGGGAACACCATATTCTTTTAATTAGTTTAGAATATGATGTAATATATATATATATATATATATAGATTTGTAGAGATGGATTACTTGGTCGAAGACATTTATTCACTGCTACTCAGAGTTTCATGCTTCTTACGAAGCAATCATCAGGCAACTGCCTACAATAACGGATACATAGAATACATACAAAATTTGAAATTACAGAACAATACCTAATGGCGTGACGTGCGGAGATATGATTGGTTAACTAAACGAATACAGTTTTCAACAGGAATTTCTTAGAATGTCTACAAGTAGATAGGAGTTCACTTCTATTGTTCAGTGTTGACATTTCGGGTCTGCATATGATGAAATATTTTTCCCATAAACATAAATTACAATGCTTGTTTACATTTGAATACGATCTTGCTTGTTTAATCTTACGCCATTTGATGTTGTAAATGACGTCTCTTTCTTTTAAGCTCCAGATGTATTTGCTTAATTCTGTTGCATGCTTGTATTTTTCATTTCTAAATGAGCATACATGATTTCTGTATCTTAATTTAAACGCTGTGTCACAAAGTCCGACGTATGTCTCTTTGGAGGATGATGTTGTGACTTCAGCTTGGTAAATGATGTTTGTGTCGTTGCATTTTCCGTTCATGGGGCACGTGCTTGGGTTCCGGCAGTTACAATTACTATCTTTTCATATTATTTTTAATATTTCATCATATGCAGACCCGAAATGTCAACACTGAACAATAGAAGTGAACTCCTATCTACTTGTAGACATTCTAAGAAATTCCTGTTGAAAACTGTATTCGTTTAGTTAACCAATCATATCTCCGCACGTCACGCCATTAGGTATTGTTCTGTAATTTCAAATTTTGTATGTATTCTATGTATCCGTTATTGTAGGCAGTTGCCTGATGATTGCTTCGTAAGAAGCATGAAACTCTGAGTAGCAGTGAATAAATGTCTTCGACCAAGTAATCCATCTCTACAAATCTACATATCGCTCTAGTTTATCTATTGAGCACTTTTATAGCTGATGAAGTCTTCAATTCATTATTTTATTATATTATATATTATATATATATATATATATATATATATATATATATATTGTCATGTAAGGGGTGGTGAGCATGTGTGCTCTTTAATTTCCAGCCGTACATCTATTAAAAATCAAATGGTGTGTAGCAGCTATATTCTAATGACACAATACCAGCTATTTATGTGAACGCAGTAGGGATCATGACGACTTTTAATTTGTTTTATTTTCTGTCATCCTGTTGTTTTATTACTGCATTCCACATTTCTGATTTTTTTTTATTTTGCAGAAAAGTGCTTCAACTGTGGAGGAGCAGGCCACCTCCAGTGGCAATGCGCCTACCCTCCTACCACCAAGAAAGAGGAAAGAGGAAAGAGGAAAGGCTGGCCTCCGTGGTGGCCAGCAGGGCGGTGGATTCTTTTTTAATTTTTACCATTAATTTTTTTCACAGTAGTAACCAATAACACGTGACCAATCGCCTTCCAAACAGTTGGATAATGCTGAGTTTTAGTGGATGTCAATCAAAGAAAAGCCGTTAAAATTATTTTAGATTCTGGCTGGATTTCAAGCAGAGCTAGAAATCGACAATTGAAACTTTACCAAACTTGGTTTCCAAGCCAGTTTAAACAAAAAGAAAAGCTTTGTTTGTAGAAACCATGTTTTAAGAATAAAACTTTTAAATTTCACCGTATGTGATAATTTTCAACTCAGTGATGCATGATGAATAGTAGATGGATGACAATTATAAAGCCATGACTGCAAGAGGCGACAGTTTTTTATCATGTTAAATGTAATCTTTTTTTTTTATTGTTATTGACTTTGAAATTTATTTTAAAATGTTTACTGTTTCTTTTTGGAAAAATTGTTTGAAATCCAGTCAGAATTTAAGAAACCAATGTGAACAGCTTTCCTTTGATTGACGTCTACCAAACTCAAGTTTAACCTTTAAGGATAAAAAGCAATGAGCTTGATTGATTGACTTTGAAATTTGTTTTAAAATGTTTACTGTTTCTTTTTGGAAACATTGTTTGAAATCCAGTCAGAATTAAAAAAACAAAACAATGTTAACAGCTTTCCTTTGATTGAACAGTCCACCAAACTCAAGTTTAACCTTTAAGGATAAAAAGCGATGGGCTGTGTCTTAATGGTAACTGCTCTAAGTTCTCTGATTCTAATTATACTGTTTTTTGTTTGTTTGTTTTTTTATGCTCAAAGTTGTTGTTTTCTGGAGCAAAATAAACTTACATTCTGTATATATATTTTTTTTCAAATACAGCACAACTTGTAAAAATATCCCGTGATACTACACACAAAACAAGGATAATAAGACATAACTATTGCATTTCACCTATGCTCAAATGGGATAAAACCGAAAACGTTTTCTGCTTTATTCATTCCTCAACCAGCAGAAAGCCTGCATTGATCAGTGTGTTTTGAAGTTGTGTTTTGAAGTTGAAGCTGAGAGAATGTAGAAGCATCTTGTTTGAAATTTGTGAATGTTATTAGTTCAGTTAGTTAATTACAGTACAGCCCAAAAATAATGCACGTGCAAGAACTTCTTTTTGCATCCGCAAAACCGCAACTTCTTGCGGCTACTTGCGGGACACTTGCGCTAGAGTCCTCCAAGCCGCAAAAACTTCTTTGCGGTTTGAAGCTTAAAACCGCAAGAACTTCTTTGCGCTTAGATATCTGGACCGCAAGAACTTCTTTGCGGTAGCAACAACACAACACGCCGCTTTTATGCGTGACCTACGCTCGTCGAGTCGTTATTGGACATTTTGCAAAAATAACAGCAAGATCAAATGGTTCATTTCTAATCTAAAAACTGAATCGAAAACCTTGAATAAAACCAATACTGCATTGAAAATCTAAGTCTTTTGAGAGTAAAGAAAATCAATTCGTTTTTGCCGGAGAGAAAGAGCGAGAAACAACAGCCGTATAAATCGCCTGCCGTCTGTCGCTTGCCGTGCAACCATTTCGACAATGCGTAACGCAATGACTTTATAAATATCTTTCTCTTCAGAACACTGCCGTTTGGAGTAGGTGGCGCTTTTTCCACTATATCTATCTTCTGAAGTAAAAGACACAATTTCTAGTGATGAAAATTTCCACGATGCGCCGAGTATTTCTCATTTACTTTAGTGTGAGCAAATTTTCATTTTAGTAAACAAAGAAGTGGGCGCCAATTTGTCACCCGGGATTTGTCGGCCGCATTGATTTGCATTAAATATCTTGGATTCTACAGCGCGTATAAAGTTACAATAGAAACAGTAAAATACTCTGCCTTTGAAGGCACAATTTGTGAAAAAGTTCACTCGAATTGTCTCGGAACTCTCGACCGTTTGACCGTTTTTTCGGCATGATTCTAGACTTTTAATGTAAAATGATGCTTTCTTTCAAATTATTCGTCACGCGCTTATCACAAGTTGTGTCACGTATTTTTCAAAAGGGCACGAGTATCAAATTTCGCTTGTGTGCGTTTTCAATTTCACCGACAAATAAATTTATCACGTGAATGATCGTGAATCTTGATCTTTCATCTCTTTAAAAAGCCCATGATGCATAGAATTCAGAAAACCCCATGATTTTGCGCGGATTTAGTTTGTCTTGTAAGAAATTTACAACGCATAATCAAACACCAACACTGCCTTTAATAGAATATAAAACAACTTGTGAGTGTCAAAGCGAAAGTGCGAAAGTGCGAAACTTTGTAAAGCCGCCGCAAAGACGCAAGGAGCTTTCGATTTCAAGCCTGTGAATCAAAAGTTTTTTACAGGAAAAAGGAAAACGGTTAATGAAGATGAGGGTAGTGAAAGAGCAAAACTCTCTTGCTTTTTCCCAGCGGGAAAAAAGCTGACAGGCTAGGAATGAACCGACAGGGTATTTCCACGGGAGATATCTTTTGACCTCAAAAGTGCTCAAATCAAATATTTGCATACTGTCAAAGATTGAAATATTTTCGGGAAACTTGTTGAATGAAACTTAAGTCTTGAATAAAACGTGTATCAATAAACGAATGTTATGAAAGCGAAGATGGCTAAAGGAGCAGGAAAAGAACAGTGACTATTCATGAGGTGTTTGTAAACAACGCATATTTACAAAGTTCGTAACGTGACTAGCCCGCGCCTCTCGAACGGCTGACAATTTTTCTTCAATGAATAGCTCTAGCCGTTTGAACGGCTGACCATTTTTTTTAACTGATCTGCTCGAGTTTAGTTTTGTACCCGTGAAGAAGGCAGCATTGCCGAAACCGCGTCGTTATAACCATCATGCGAACAGCGTCGTAATTTATTGCTTTTTTCACTTTATTATTTAGTATCTACGCTGCGCGGGGAATTTCAATCTTTATCACTCAAGCTCGGGCGGTTCGAACAGCTGATATTATGAACAGCTTACGAAGTCCCGATCGACACAATCGAGTGCTCCACGTATAAACTTCTTGCTGCTGGACCCGGTAATTTTTTCTCCGATAATCGACACAAACTCTATAAACCGCTTGCGGTTGGAGCCTGTAACTTCTCCGATCTTCGACACGAGTGCAATATATAAACTTCTTGCGGCTGGACCTGGTAACTTCTTGCGGCTTAGGTACTTAACTTCTTGCAGCTTCTTGCGGCTAGAATTTCAACTTCTTGCGTTTCGAATGTTCTTGCGAGTAAACCGCAAAAACATCGCATTTTCGCTTCTTGCGACAGCTTGCGCGTTCTTGCGGCGCAAGAACTTCTTGCGCGTTCTTGTGGCGCAAGAACTTCTTGCGCCACTTCTTGCGCGTGCATTATTTTTGGGCTCTACTGTAAGGGAAAATCTTAAAAATCTGCTTTTTTTTTCAGAGTTATGCCATCACTTGGTCACGTACCTCGCCTAGTCCCCAGAGACAGCCCCGGGAGGCCATTTTAATGTCATTGAATCTTTTTTTTTTCATCAAAGAATCATGTCTAAATGTAGAAGTAGCGTTTAGAACTGAAGATGATGCTGTAACACGAGCCACTGCAGCACCAGCCCCTGTCATCCCTGTCATCCCTGCCACTGCACCACCAGCTGGTCATTTAAAATCTGCATTAAAATATTTCACTGTGACAATCACCTTTAACTTATTTGGTATTGTTAGGTTTCCAATGTTCTTTCTCTCACCCCCCCCCCCCCCCTCTTCCCCCCGTCGCCTAGTATCAGGGATGGTTCATTACTTATGGGTATTATACTGGGTTAACATTGACTGGCCTTCAGAAATATGTGTTTGTACAACAATGGGCTTTTTTTTGTTTAATTGCCTTTGAAAAAATGGAAAGGATTCTACATGTAACACAGTCTGCAAATATATCTTATTGACCAAGTGCGAAGGCCGTACTTGGAGAATATCAGCCCAAGGTCTTGACAGTATGAGGCCCATACAGAAAAGACTGAGGGCCAATATTTTCCACGTTAATAAGATATTTATTACACGACTCCTGCCAATGGGAGGAATGAGCAAGTTCATTCAGGGCAATGTTGCTGCAATAGAGTATTCTAATTAGTTGATTTTAGTTATTGGCCCTGACTGTCTTAGTCGTGTATTAAATATTGTCATATGATTTAAGGGTAGCTTTTAAGGAAAAAAAAAACAAGAACATATCCATTATTTCCTGATCTAGCCATTTCCCAAAGGTAATGAATGGTTCCTTGCAACACACAAGAGTTTGACCACTTTCTATAATTTGTTTTCCACTTGCTATCTATTAATTAATCTTTTCCTTCTTGTTTTCAGAAGGACTACATCCCTTTGGTAAGTTGGTTATATTTATTTTAATTTGCACTACTGTACATGGTAGCTATAGTGTCTATTGTGGCCATTTCCTAAGATAATCGATAGTTCCTTGCAACACACCACAGTTTGACCACTTTCTCTTAATGTTTTTCACTGGTAACCTGAATTGATTTTAATGTTTCTTTCTGTTTTGTTGTTTTCAATCTTCAACAGGAACAGACAGAAAAAGACAGTAAGTTAAGCTTTGTTTACAATATGGTCGTTTTATGAAACATTTTATAATTAGTAAGGTTTTCTCAAACAAATTGGGAGCACCTTAAGAGTAGTGAAATGGGAAAAGGGAAATATGGTTTATCAGAGTCAAAATGCAGAATGTTTACCTTCAGTTTACGTTGACAATATTTAAGTTAACAAATGTTAATTAACTGAGCATGTACTATCTAGGTTTGGATCCACATAGGAGATTTGCTAACACAAACCTTTGAAGTACAGGACAATAGGGCCGTTTATACGAGAGAAAATAGTCCGCGGATAAATAATCCGCAGACTATTTAAGCCGCGAACTGACCCGTTTATACGAGCGCGGCTAAATAAGACCGAACTGCTCGTATAAATGGGTTCGCGGCTTATTAATCCGCGGACTATTTCCAGCCTCGTTTCCGCGCTGGTTGTCATGACTATATGGCGTGTAGACTTCCGGTCCAAAATTGCGCGAGTAAGCAAAAAAACAAAGCGTTTGGCTTTGTCGCAGAAAAAAAAAACAAATGTACCTTGCTATGATAAAATTCAAGTTGCCACTTGCAATGAAAGTGTATCTGGCTAAAAAAATCATGAAAATTTCAAAGAAAAAAAAAAGATACGCCAGGAAAACCCGAACGCGATCCCGTAGGCGGAGCAAAGAGTGGTGTCAGCACGACATGGTTGAAATGGATGCTGTGGAGTTCCGAGCCAATTTCAGGCTCTCCAGGCCAGCATTTGGAAAGCTGTGCAGAACTCTGGCAAGCAAGCAAGCAATCCTTACGCCTGCGCAGTGAGTGTTCGCGGCTTATTTAAGCCGCGAACCCCGTTTATACGAGCAAGTTCGCGGCTAAAATAGTCCGCGGCTTATTTAAGCCGCGCTCAAAACCCGCGGCTTAAATAGTCCGCGGTAATGCATCATGAATATAGTAAAAAAAAAAACACAAAAGACAAGAGACAAGATAAACCAACCACCATCTGTTACAAAACAAAATACAACAATTTCTGTTGCAACACTGGTGTTATCTTGTTGCCACCATTTCATACATGTGAAATGCCAAAGAGAATGGGATGCTCTCTGCGAAAGACAGAATTGTGCCACGTGCAGTCAAGCAACACCGCCACCACCAATGGCTTTGCTTCCCGCACCACCACCAACTCCTTCTGTGTTTGTCAACTGCATATTGTTCGTGTTAACAAAAAAGGCTGTGAATGACAATGTTTGGACATGCAATTTATCCGCCGTTCACACGCACAGAAAAGAAACACCATTGTAAACATTTCACGTTGTGACAAGGCACCACACACCCGGTACAGAGAGACCGAGCATCACAATCTAGTCCAATATGGAAAGGATGATTAAGTCTCTACAATTGCTAACAACAATCACACACTTCATACATCCATCACCACCAATCACTACATGTGCTTATAGAAACATCATTATTCCCAGTTGAGAATGTCATTGCCAATCGCCAATTTGTTTCCTCATTCGCCACCAAACGTTCTTTCATCACCTTCCACCTCAATGGTCGTGCCTCCGAAATGGTTTGTCAACAAGTCTCTTCGATTCTGGCGTCATCGCAACAGCGGCTTGCTCATGCGCGACAGCTTTCTAGAACGGCGAAAACGTCAATTGCTAGATTGTCGCAGAGACAGAGAATGCAGGCAAGCCTTCAATCGCAATGCATTCTTCGCGAGGTACCGTAGTCGGAGCGTTGACACAGTTGAACCCATCCTCAACACCCCCGAAAGCTTAGACGTGTCCTTATGGGTCTCTCATCTCTCCTGGACCTACTGTGATTCATGCAGTAGCATTCAACCAGAAAAGATATTACCAAACTTCCGCAATAGAAAACCAGTCAGTACCACAAACAGCTGCCCATGCAAGAAAGAGCGTTACCTGCAAGCAAATCCTGACAACGTGCCAATTCGCCTTCTTAATCTTAGCGAAGCAGATGTTCGCGCTCTCAGACCCTTGGAGATTCACAGCGGAGACTACCAGAGAAAGAAACACGGATATCGCATCCGCACTGGAACTTTCAGACTGTCATGGTCCAAAAAGAACGTAATTGACAAAATCAGAGACATCGAAGATCCAGTTGACAGAGCTCGGTGCGTAAAAGCGTACGACGTACTAATGAGAAGCTCCAAGTCAGACTACAAGAAGTTTATCCGCATGCACGACAGCAACGTTCGCAATCTTTGGCCTTATGAGATCTTCACAAATGATGCTTTAAAAGGCATTGAGTGCACTCTGTGGCCCAACATTTACTACGATAGACGCCTCTGCGAGAGTCACGTGGAAGATTCCGGCAGTCGTCTAAGCGGAAAGGTGGCCTACCACGCCAAAGTCATGGGACCAATGCTTGACTTCGCTCTCTCATTCGACATTCTTCATTACAACTACGACAGATGGATGTTCAAGACCATTACCGGCACCATTAACACAGCTAAAAAAGCCAAATGCTCACCAGCCACCAGCCTGGACGAGAAGACTTTCAGTTACGGATATTGGCAGTGGCAGCATCGCCTTCTCATTGACGCAGTCCGGCAACATGGGTACCCGTCGTTCTTCGTTACCATCAGTCCATACGAGTGGACTTTTCCTTATCCGCCATGGTTAGACAACCTCAGAGAACTATCTGGTCGAGGGCCCACTGAAATACCGCTCGCCAAAACCATTCACATTGCTCACGTATTAGAACAACTGGTGCGCAGGTACCTCTGCGGCTGCAACACCAACAGATGGCGCCAACACGTCTTCACAAACCAGAGTCAACGCCTTTCCAGAAACGTTGTAAATTACTTCTACCGCTTTGAATTCCAAGACAGGGGAACAGTTCATTTACATCTGTTGGTCTGGTTGGAAGACGTCTCACAGATACGTGCAGATCTCTTCAACGCGACAACTCCATGGCAAAATCTAGAGAAAGCCTTCCTAGTGAGAGAAGTGCAGAAGTCCGACAAGACCGTCTTGCCAGTCCAGTCACGAGACAATCACATCCTGCCAAAAGAGAATGGTCATACAGTAGTCTTCAAATACACTGAAGAGGATTTGGCTGTCAACCTCAGAGCCTACATCACCACTCTTTTAGGAAGTCTTCAGTGTCGCACGGATGTCCAAACAACTGACGGCCGCGGCATGATCCTGAGATATGTCTCCTCTTACGTCTCCAAGTGTCACAACGGCAGCACTTCCGAAGCTTTGCACAGCAGAGATCTTTCAGGATTCCAAGCGGCCAACTCTTTCCTCAGAACTCTACGCCCTCTAGAACCCGAAATGGTGTTGACTATGACGTCCATGAAGATCGCCTGGACGGGCTCCAGAACCAAGCGAATCACTTTGCCCTTTCCCAATGCTGCAGAGAAGAACGCAACCTACCAAAAGTATTTGAACAGACAGCCCACTGATTCTGATCTCAGCTTTCTCCAGTGGCTGCGAGAGTTTGACCACAGCAAAGCGTCGTCTAGCAGATACAAAAGTGGCGTTACACTGGTTGGGACGAAGATGGTCTCTATCTTCAATCCCGTCTACTTTTACCAGCACGTCATTCTTCACCACTCACACAGCAATGAAAAGAGCATTCGACATCCATTGGAGTCCGAATTTCCCGATTGCATCAAGTATTTTGTCCAGGCCGACCACCTCAATCCAAATCTGTGGCGTGACCAGGAAGCCATTCGCAAACACTTTTCAGCTGAAGCCCACAAAAACCATTTCATTGACACCGTGGTGAATTACATTGCAAGTTTACGCGATGTCTACCGTCTGTGGTCCATCAGAGTGATTCCTCGAGAAATAAACGACCTTCACTGCGATGTGACAGAAGCACTGTATCCCTTGTCAGCTCAACAACAAGCCATCCTCAACACCATCATGGAGACTGTCCAAGATCGCGACGATTATCTATCTGGCCAGGCCTGTCACGACTTTCCATTTTCATCAAGACAAGTGGCATCCTCTGGAGACGATTCGGAGCCGTCCTGGAACAAAATTCATCTCATTCTCGGCAAACCTGGAACGGGAAAGAGCCAAGTTCTCATCGGACTCATTCATCAGCTTTTAAAAGATGAGAAGAACGTCACCGTCGCCGCACCACTGGCCATCTTAAGTAACAAATTCCGTCTTTTCTTTGGCAATGACATCCAAGCCGATACTGTTTACAGCTTGTTCAATATTCCAGTTTGCAGTTATCAGCAACACACTGTCAATTACGGCCTGTCTTCCACCGATGTCATCATCATAGATGAAACGTCAATGATACTTCAAAGTAACTTTCAACTCATCGCTGGCACTCTTAACAAACTCAGCCGACGACCCATCCTCATCATGGCCGGCGACAAATGTCAACAACAGCCTTTGACAACCGTGGGTTGACGCGTGCGACAATTACCCAGTATCTTGAACGACCACATCTTTGGGAAAGACACCCCGATTTTCACCTTGTACCGCCAGTTCAGATGCAGCGATCCAGAGTACGCTTCCTTTCTGAATCATGTGAGATTTACAATGCCGACTCAACAACTGCTCGATGACTTCCAAAGACCAAACTTGATATTGACTGACGATCAACCAAATGCACACCAACTCTGGGAGGCAGTTTCCCACCATTCCTCTTACACAGTGCTCAGTCTCGCGCGTAGCAGCCAACAAAGTCAACGAAGTCGTCTTAAATCAAGTGTTCTCAAGAAATCAAGTCGTCTCCGACATCTTGTGTGGCACACCCAAAAAAAAGTTCAACGTCTACAATGGTATGAAAGTGATGATAACGGAAAACCGAGACAAGACAGCAGGCATCATCAATGGACAAAGCGCCACAGTCATCAACTCCGAGAACAGAACTGTTATTCTGAAGCTCAGCAATGGAAACGTTGTCTTCACACACCCTGTAACGACTCTTCAGGAGGACGGCAACAGGTGCACAACCTATCCTTTCATGCCTAGCTATGCCATGACAATCTGCAAGTCCCAGGGCGCCACCAACTCCAAATTACTTCTCTGGCTGGACTGCGCCATCGTGCCACCTGGAACAGCGTATGTTGGCTTGTCTCGAGTGCGAAAAAGACAAGACATCGCATTTTTGACACCCATGAAGTCTCAACAACTGATGCCAGTTCAACTGAACCATTGACACTGCAGAGGAGATAAATGGGATGGCAATGACATCGGTATTAACTGTGCCCATTTAACATGTTCTGACAATGTTTCAGATCGCTGTCAAGATGCCTTACAGAAATTACTCCGAGGCTTCCACCCCCTCCTCTCAAGACTCATCTCACAACACGCACACGAAAGGAGTCCAATACGCCAAACATTTCCCCAAGTCGTTCATGGCCCCGTACGGTCAGGCAATGGGTGTTCTATCAGATGACAAGATCCGCAACCGACTGCAGAGTTTCACGTGCGAATGGCTCAATAGACCCGACTACGCAATCTCAGAGTTTGCAGAAACCATGGTGAAAAACATGGCCGTCTTGGAAAAGTATCGCGACAAGATCTTTCCTGATCGCGTCGTCCAGATGTTTGCAAGGAACATGGAACCCTTGATGGACAGCCTTAGTCGCTTTGATAAGAAGAGCAACGCCTCAGGTGGTCCACCCCGTCTCAAAGACTTGCAAAACATCATGAAGTTCATAGAGGGAATGGACAAGCTCAATGCCTTTATGAACATGGCATTCAAGGCTTCTGGCGCAATGTTCTTGATGGCGATCAATTGCCTAGTAGCAACCATGTTGATGTGGCATCCCACGGGCATGGCCGCTAAGACCAACGATTCAGTCGGTGCAAGGAGTTTCAAACAGAACCCAACCTGCGTCAAACTCAAGCAGTATTTCATGGCCACCATCTTCCCAAAACTCACTGGCAGAAACAAAGCGCAAGACAGACAGCAGCGAAGTCGAAGGGAATCGATGTGGGACAACTTCGATGAAGATCAAGAAGACGAAGAGGACACCGCAGACTACCACGCTCCTTCACCTCACCGCTACGAGACGCCAAAGCGCAGGCAACCGTCTGAAAAACGCAGGGAGATCGAACGGGACGACTTTGATTGCTTTGGAAATCTCTTCGAACCCGATGTCCCTTCACACCCAGCACAAGACGACGAACCCTTCAATGACAGTCCCATCTCAAAGTCCGCCAATTGACTGGGCTTCAGAAATGTTTGTACAATAATGGGCTTGTTTTTTTATTTAATTGCCTTTGAAAAAAATGGAAAGGATTATACATGTAACAGTCTGCAAAATATATCTCACGACTCCTGCCAATGGGAGGAATGAGCAAGTTCATTCAGGACAATGTTGCATCAGCAATAGAGCATTCTAATTGGTTGATTTTAGTTATTGGCCCCGACTGTCTTAGTCGTGTATTAAATATTGTCATGATTTAAGGGTAGCTTTTAGGAAGAAAAACAAAAACAAGAACATATCCATTATTTCCTCATCTAGCCATATATGCATTTCCCAAAGGTAATGAATGGTTCCTTGCAACACACAAGAGTTTGACCACTTTCTATAATTTGTTTTCCACTTGTAATCTATTAATTGATTTTTTTTATTCTTGTATTCAAAAGGACTACATCCCTTTGATAAGTTGGTTATATTTATATTGAATTGCACTACATGGTAGCAATAGTGTCCGATTTAATATTATAGTGGCATTGCTATTTCAATTTTATTTTTTTGTTGTTGTTAAATTGCAGCCCCTGTCATAACACCAGTTCCTGACCTCGCCATTTCCCTACGATAATAGCTCCTTGCAATGCACAACAGTTTGACCTAATTTCTCTTAATGTTTTTCACTGGTAACCTGATTCAGAATTGATTCTAATTTTTCTTTCTCTTGTTTTCAATCTTCAACAGGAACAGACAGACAAGGACCGAGTAAGTTATGTTTTGTTTAGAATATAGGTCGTTTATGAAACCGGTTATAATAATTAGTAAGGTTTTTCCCCAAAAAATTGGGAATACCTTAAGAGTAGTAAAATGGTAAAAGGAATATTTGATTTATGAGACAAAACACACTTAATGGTTTCATTCAGTATATGTTGATTATATTTAAGTTAGCATATGGTAAGTGACTGAGCATGTACTATCCAGGTTTGGATGCACATAGGAGATTTGCTTATTCAAACCTTTGAAGTATAGGACAAAAATGCATGGTGTTTAGAATTATCAATCATATTACTGTAGTCTGAACACTGTTCCATGTTTTCAAAGAGAAATTTGGAACGCAGTCATGTTCTGCTTTGTCCACTAGCACTTTTTAACATCAGAAGATTTTTGAGGAAACATGGGAACACCATATTCTTTTAATTAGTTTAGAATGTGATGTAAAAAAAGAAATATATATATATATATTGTCATGTAAGGGGTGGTGAGCGTGTGTGCTCTTTAATTCCCAGCCGTACATCTATTTAAAATCAAATGGTGTGTAGCAGCTATATTCTAATGACACAATACCAGCTATTTATGTGAATGCAGTAGGGATCATGACGACTTTTAATTTGTTTTATTTTCTGTCATCCTGTTGTTTTATTACTGCATTTCACATTCCTAATTTTTTTTATTTTGCAGAAACGTGCTTCAACTGTAGAGGAGCAGGCCACCTCCAGTGGCAATGCCCCTACTCTCCTACCACCAAGAAAGAGGAAAGGGTGGCCTCCGTGGTGGCCACCAGTGCGGTGGATTCTTTTTTAATTTTTACCAGTACTTTTTTTTACGGTGGTAATTAACCAATAACACGTGACCCATTGCCTTCAAAGTAAAAAGTAAAAAAATACAATAGAATACAACTTTTAAATTTCACCGCATGTGATAATTTTCAACTCAGTGATGCATGATGAATAGTAGGTGGATGACAATCAAAAAGCCATGGCTGCAAGAAGCGACAGTTTTTTACCATGTTGAATGTAATCTTTTTTTTTATTGTAATTGACTTTGAAATTTGTTTTAAAATGTTTACTGTTTCTTTTTGGAAACATTGTTTGAAATCCAGTCAGAATTAAAAAAAAAAACAATGTTAACAGCTTTCCTTTGATTGAATGGTCCACCAAACTCAAGTTTAACCTTTAAGGATAAAAATCGATGGGCTGCGTGTTAATGGTAACTGCTCTAAGTTCTCTGATTCTAATTATACTGTTTTTTGTTTGTTTTTTTTATGCTCAAAGTTGTTGTTTTCTGGAGCAAAATAAACTTACATTCTGTATTTTTTTTATTTTTTTTCAAATACAGCACAACTTGTAAAAATATCCCGTGATACTACACACAAAACAAGGATAATAAGATATAACTATTGCATTTCACCTATGCCCAAATGGGATAAAACCGAAAACGTTTTCTGCTTTATTCATTCCTCAACTAGCAGAAAGCCTGCATTGGTCAGTGTGTTTTGAAGTTGTGTTTTGAAGTTGAAGCTGAGAGAATGTAGAAGCATCTTGTTTGAAATTTGTGAATGTTATTAGTTCAGTTAGTTAATTAAGGGAAAAACTTAAAAATCTGCTTTTTTTTTTTCAGAGTTATGCCATCACTTGGTCACGTACCTCGCCTAGTCCCCAGAGACAGCCGCGGGAGGCCATTTAAATGTCATTGAATCTTTTTTATTTAATCAAAGAATCATGTCTAAATGTAGAAGTAGCGTTTAGAACTGAAGATGATGCTGTAACACAAGCCACTGCAGCACCAGCTCCTGTCATCCCTGCCACTGCAGCACCAGCTGGTAATTTAAAATCTGCATTAAAATATTTCACTGTGGCAATCACCTTTAACTTATTTGGTATTGTTAGGTTTCCAATGTTCTTTCTATCCCCCCACCCCCCCCCCCCCCCCCCCCCCCCCCTCTTCCCCCCGTCGCCTAGTATCAGGGATGGTTCATTACTTATGGGTATTATACTGGGTTAACATTGACTGGCCTTCAGAAATATGTGTTTGTACAATAATGGGCTTTTTTTTGTTTAATTGCCTTTGAAAAAATGGAAAGAATTCTGCATGTAACACAGTCTGCAAATATATCTTATTGACCAAGTGCGAAGGCCGTACTAGGAGAATATCAGCCCAAGGTCTTGACAGTATGAGGCCCATACAGAAAAGACTGAGGGCCAATATTCTCCCGGTTAATAAGATATTTATTACACGACTCCTGCCAATGGGAGGAATGAGCAAGTTCATTCAGGGCAATGTTGCTGCAATAGAGCATTCTAATTAGTTGATTTTAGTTATTGGCCCTGGCTGTCTTAGTCGTGTATTAAATATTGTCATATGATTTAAGGGTAGCTTTTAGAGAAAAAAAAAAACAAGAACATATCCATTATTTCCTGATCTAGCCATTTCCCAAAGGTAATGAATGGTTCCTTTCAACACACAAGAGTTTGACCACTTTCTATAATTTGTTTTCCACTTGTAATCTATTAATTGATCTTTTCCTTCTTGTTTTCAGAAGGACTACATCCCTTTGGTAAGTTGGTTATATTTATATTAAATTGCACTACTGTACATGGTAGCTATAGTGTCTATTGTGGCCATTTCCTAAGATAATCGATAGTTCCTTGCAACACACCACAGTTTGACCACTTTCTCTAAATGTTTTTCACTGGTAACCTGAATTGATTTTAATGTTTCTTTCTGTTTTGTTGTTTTCAATCTTCAACAGGAACAGACAGAAAAAGACAGTAAGTTAAGTTTTGCTTACAATATGGTCGTTTTATGAAACATTTTATAATTAGTAAGGTTTTCTCAAACAAATTGGGAGCACCTTAAGAGTAGTGAAATGGGAAAAGGGAAATATGGTTTATCAGAGTCAAAATGCAGAATGTTTACATTCAGTTTACGTTGACAATATTTAAGTTAACAAATATTAATTAACTGAGCACGTACTATCTAGGTTAGGATCCACATAGGAGATTTGCTAATACAAACCTTTGAGGTATAGGACAATAATGCATAGTGTGCATAATGTTTAGAATTACCAATACTATTGTAGTCTGAACACTGTTCCAGGTTATCAAAAGAAATTTGTGAATGCAGTATGTTCTGCTTGTGTGTCCACCAGCAGTTTTTCTTCACGTCAGAAGATTTTTGTGAAAGAAACATGGGAATACCATATTCTGATAATTAGTTTAGAATGTAACTTAAGAAACCAAAAATTAATATTGCCATGTAAAGGGTGGTGAGCGTATGTGCATGCTCTATAATTTCAAGTCGTGCATCTATAAAAAATCAAATAATTGACACTCACATCAAATGATGCAGCTAATACCAACTATTTATGTGAATGCAGTAGGGATCATGAGGAGTTTAATTTTTTTTATGCTCTAGCTGTAATCCTGTTGTTTTATTACTGCATTCCACAATCCTAATTTTCTGATCTATTAATTTTCTTTTGCAGAAACTTGCTTCAACTGTGGAGGGGCAGGCCACCACTAAGAAAGGTGGTAGAAGAGGAAGGGGTGGCAGCCGGGGTGGTACTTTTTTTTAAATTTTTACAATTGAATTTTTTTACAGCGTTTACCAATAACACGTGACCCACCGCCTTGAAAACAGTTGGATAAAGCAGAGTTTTAGTGGACGTCAATCAAATAAAAGCCGTTAAAATTATTTTAGAGTCTGACAGGATTTCAAGCAAACAGAGCTAAAAATCGACAATTTACCCTGCCAAGAGAAGATAAAACTTTACCAAACTTGATTTCCAAGCCAGTTTAAACAAAAATTAAAGCTTTCTTCTGCAGAAACCGTATATTTAGAATAAAAATTCTAAATTTCACTGCAAGTGACAACTTGCAACTCAGTAATGCATCATGAATATAGTAAAAAAAAACAAGAGACAAGATAAACCAACCACCATCTGTTACAAAACAAAATACAACAATTTCTGTTGCAACACTGGTGTTATCTTGTTGCCACCATTTCATACATGTGAAATGCCAAAGAGAATGGGATGCTCTCTGCGAAAGACAGAATTGTGCCATGTGCAGTCAAGCAACACCGCCACCACCAATGGCTTTGCTTCCCACACCACCGCCAACTCAACTCTCACACCAACAAGTTGTTGAAAGACTCTTAATCTCTCCTTACGTAAGTGAATCAATTCGTATTGAAACCTCAATCAGCATTGTTCATGCTGATCGGAATTATATTGAGTATTGAATTGTCTTTCAAAATCCAACAGACATGAACCTATTCATCAGGCTAATACAACATTTGTTGCATCATTCATCACGTCTCAATTCAAATCCAACAATTGATTGGTTTTTGACTTTTTACACCTGAAGTACATGCTGAAACTTTCTTTTATATTGGTTTCATTTGTAGGAAATCCTTTTATTTAATTGTAATTTAATTTCCTTTTTTCAGTACCCTGAAAATGTTAGACTATTCAACAGAATGATTCATGCTATTGAATTATTTTCAGGCAAATCCACCCATTAATCAGTATGGATTATATGTTGCAATCGTACATTTCACTGAAATTACCATAAACATTAGAAGATCAGTTCCAGACAATTTGTGGGGATCCACGAGGTTCCAATTCCAGTCACCCGTTACTATTCCATTTGAACATTCTGATTTTTTGTACCCTTTTAAGAATTCTACGTTCAAAGTTTTTTATTGACTTGAAATAACAGGTGTGGCATCCTTTTTTGGGTGGGGGCACAAACACGTGATCGGATCATCATGTGACCCGAGGACAACCACATCATTTTATATAGGGGATTTTGACCATTTCCTAGATCGCCTCTGCTGATGACATATGTGGTGGAAAAAGACCAATTTTGCAATCTCGTGGAATTTTATGGCGTGGTTAGGAAAAAATAACCATTTCCACCATAGGCAACCCTTACTACTCCCAAGACCTAACTGTAACACTTTTTAGACAAGGATGTCATCCCCCAAACAAACTGCTAACCTCTAGCACAGGGATATTATTAAAACACTGACTGCTCCATAACAACAACAAATATTTTTTTTTAATTACGCTAGTAACACACTAGCGTAATTAAAAAAATTACGTAACACACTAGCGTAATTAAAAAAATTTCTGTGTGATCAGAAAATGAACACAATCTACAAAGCAATGGATATGGAAAACCCTTAAATGCAAAATTTTTAGCCTCCAAAAAAGGAAATGCCTTTTCAATGCACATAATCTTCTGAAAATGCAAGAAAGGAACAAAGTATCGATTTTCAACCTACAGTCTTTAATCTGCACTAAAACCTACAAAAAGCTGACTCCTCTTCCACAACTTCTTTAAAGTCCAACTCTTCTGCATCTGCTACAGTCATACACTTAAAGGTTACAACAAGACACTCAATCCAACAGAACCTAATACTCATAAAAACTGTGAACTCAACTCCTATAAAACCAGAGTCCACAACCTGAAAAGAACCTCTCAGCAAAAAGTAAATACTCTACATGAACGACTAGATTCCCTTCACTCTAAATTACAGTTTTTTTCTTCAACATCTCAACAACAGAATCAACCTATGAAAACTATAAAACACTTGATTGACAGGTGGTGTTTTTGACAACGAATCCATTTAAGTGCAAAAGCTTATTTCAAAACATTTTAATTTGACAAGATTTTAAGTTGGAAACAATATTCAAATAAAAATAATCCTCTTTGACACAGTCATTTTGTCGTAGTTGACTGCATTCGCTAAGCGTCATGTGTGTGTGGTCAACAATTATAAAGTGATTTGAGAGAATGAGGAAAACAATTAATAAGTTATTTACCGGCTTAGGGTCGCTCCGGCAAATAACATATATGTCCTTTAGCTTTTTTAAAATAACACTAAAAATGATGACGTGATGACATGGCCCCTTTAAAAAGTAAATCAACTAAATCAAGCAAAAGATTTCAACCCTACTTCCAAAGAAACCCAATAAGACTGTTGTAGCAAGAACAATCTAAACCAAACTTTAACTGTCATATAGTTGATTATGTTCATGACACAGTTTTATATACTAAACATTATTTATAATCTACGAATTTAACTAGACTCTTTCATCCACAGCATACAGACATTACAGCATCTGCTACTGAACATGTACACAAACTACAAACGAGTGCAAACATCATTCTTACAAAAACTGACAATCTCATGGTTCACTAACAAATACAAGTGACATTATCAAGACAACCAAACAAATCAACGTATTGACAACTTGGACATTAGAGACCTTTAGCATCAGGTTTGTTGTGGCCAACGGCAAATGGCAAACTGAAATCACATTTCAAAAGTCTGATCCCCCAGAGAAACAAAGACTACTGAACAACAGCAATGTAACTCAATTGCAATTACCCTACATGAAACTTCTCCCAAAAGTACACAAACTCCCAACGACAACCTCTACTTCTAACCTTAAAGACTTGACTAAACGACCAATCATAGCGGTGCACTCATGGACAACATCCAACCCTTCATGACTTTTGGGTACAGAACTTGACAATATTATTTTGAAACTGAAAATCATTTTAACAACTAACGACATACCATTTCCTTTTATTTACAACTTAACAGAATAACGACCTTTTACACGGACTGAAGATTACAGACATTGATGATCACTGTTTAACCACTTTTGATTTTACTTCATTTTACACAAAAATTTCACATAAAGGCACTATTAATTCCATTATCACTAGTTGAAACATATGCGCGTTTTTCAGAAAATTTAAGAATTTGGCAAACCATTTGCTGAACTTGCAAGTCCCCCCTCCCCTTTACCATTGCTGTTTTAGCCTCCACATTCTTTTAATGCAAGGACACTCTTCCGAAGCAACATTGAATAGGTGGAGGGGGGTGGGAGCGATGTTTATAGTTTTTAGAAAAAATAATATAGTGAGAGATTCCATTTTTAGTTTAAGTGTTTGCATGTTTTAACTAGTTTTGACCACAATTGCGTGGATTGCAAAATGTTAAAAATTCATGTTAAACGCAATCATGTGAACTATTATGGACAAGTATATTTGTGAATCGATGTCTATTTTACATGTAAGTTGTATTAATTAAATGGGTAATTATTTCAACATTAGAGGGATTAAGGCTGTTATTTATGATTCATAAATAGTCCAAATACCAATTTAAAAAAATTGCACTAGGTCAGAAAACATGGTTTTCGCCGGGCAGATTGACGTGAAAAAAAGAGCACATATTGCGGTCTTGGCTAGAGAGTAGAAAGTTCCAACAGTAGAGATTATAGGAAAATGTAGTGTCCCGTACCACTATATGGAGAATACAAAACCAACTTTTTACGGAGATAAATACCTACACGAAGCATGCTGGAGGGCAACCAAGGAAGTTAGGTGCGCATGATGAGAGAACCATAATACAAAGTCATAACGACCTTCAGAAAGAAGGGCAGTTTTTTGCAAACAGGCTAATGAACCAAGCTAATTTAAGCAAGAAAAAAGTCAGTAGCAGAACTATTCGACATTTGTGACCTTCCACAGGAAAACATACATTAACGCTTTTCTGTTAAACGGCTAAAAAATAACGCTTAACGAACGGATAGCTAACGACTTTTGAGAGCGTTTGAACAACTTGGCTAACGCTTTGAACGGGCAAGTGAAAATTTCTAACGCTTTCCAAAAGCGTTTTAACGGGTAGCTTGAATTTTCTGAACGCTTTTTACGGGCAGATTAACGCTTTGTTGTAAACGGCTAACGGTTGACTGGAGTATCTAATGGTTTACAAAAACGTTAAAGCGAATTACCTAACGCTCAAACTTTCTAAAAGCAAGCAGACGAGTCGACATAATACAAATGGGTCGAAAGTGTGTAAATATAAAGCTTACGGGCATGCTGTACTTGTCAATAATAATTGGAAATAAGGAAGCGCTCGTACGATTGGAGCAGTTTATGCTGAATTAAATAGGACAGTCAAAATGTATCGGTTGGTAAGGTTGTTAAAAAAGAGCCCAAGACATTTTATGTAGTTGTAAATAGCGTTTTATTACTTACCAAGACTTCCACATTCACAATTTTAAAGCGCAGGAAATGGCTATGCACTGAAACAAGCGCGGTGTTTATGGTGCCGAATTGACAAAGCTCACCAAATTCACTTCAGTTGCAAACTTACTGCCCAATAATTCGACTATTCGATCAGCATTACAGTCAATAACTCTCTAACAGTCTTGCCAGAACTCGAAAAACAACATTCATCCACCGTGAATTCGATGCCTTTGCCTTCATCGATTCATAGCAACCGTACTCTCCCCAGGTTTCGCTCGCCCTGGGGACGATCAATCAACTTGCGATCAATCGAAAACATGCGAGCATTCGCGCAATATTTATATAATTTCCAGATTTGATAATTCTCCAATGCTGATACGAAAAATGTGCTTGTTTACCAAAATGTGGATTAAAGGCACAAAAAGGAATCATAAAACGTGACTCAAAATTTAGCGATCGTGTCTCGTGAATGATCTTCATTGTTGTCAAACTTCTCGAGTACACACGCCACTCACACGAACAAGATCCGAAAAACATTAGGTATGTTCGTAATTATTATTGATCAGAAATAAACCATATCAGAACGCTAAAAACATCTCAAGTGCTGTCTACTTGTTTGCTTGCTTGTTAAACGGTTAAACGTTTGGATTAAACGACTTTTCTAACGCTTTTGTAAACGCCTTTGAAGGGAAATTTAAACGCTTTTTACTAACGCTTTTAACGGCGTGCAAAAACGTTTCAAACAACTTTTCTAACGCTTTTAACGGCTTGGCTGTAAATTCTAACAGATGTTCTAACGCTTCTAACGATTTTCTAAACCGGGAATTCCACCACGCATAAGACCATAAGTCACGCATGCCCAATAGAACTCTACCGATAAAAGTAAGAATCTGGAAAATTCAGGTTTGCAATGATAGACCTAGAAGAGCCGACATTGAAGGCCCAACAAAGCAACCTCGCTATCCACGCTTGGCTGCTACAAGCCAGTTAGGGGTGTGGTAGAAAGCCAAAAAATGTAGACTTCTAGGATAAAAGACATGCGGCTGCGCCCAATACGAAGGGCTTTAGGGGATGGGCAGCCAATGCACCACAAAAGCCCAGCTACAACATCTTGCCTCACGAGTCTTCAGCACTATTGTTCTTTTTTGCTGGGAGACAGACCAAGCGGTGTTGTTTTCAATACAGAGGTGATCAGATTACGTGACCAGTTCAAGAGATGATTGGCATCTTACAAGTGCGACAATACTTGAAGAAGATGGGAAAGACATGAGGAAGAAGTCAACTCTGTGATCACTCCAAATAAGATAAAAGAATTCAATAAGAGTCAAGCTTCACGTGATGCTCTCATTATACTAGGCAAACTGCGCCGTGATGCTGCAGTTGAATTGAATCTAGCTAAGTATACTCTGGTTAGAGACTACCTCATTGTGCAAATCATGATTGATAACACAAATAACGCAGGAGTAGTTTCGAATACGACCACACAGGAATTTAAGAGGGCTACAGTTGAAGACGACAGATATATTGTTCGGGTACTTGACCACAAAACAGTATGCATCCATGGCCCAGCACAGGTAATACTGACAAAGCATCTGTACAACTACTTTGCTGTTTTCATTAAACAAATGTGCAGCCAACAGCCTGATTCACAGTCCGAGGTGAAAGAGACACTGTTTGTGACATGGTCAGAGAAACAAATAGATTCAACTCAAATGACAAAGGCACTGAGCTCCATTTTAAAAAAGCTGGGATTGAAGGACCAGTCCATCACTCTCCACTGAAAGAGCACTGTGTCCCAGTGCCATGATAACCATAAAGAAATTAGTGGAACCTGTCTGATCTAATGGCACACCGAGCGGAAACGGCCAAAAAGTATCACAGAGTTTTTGAAAAAAAATCATCTATGAAAGCGTCTCAAAAACTCCATGCTGTTATCAGAAACTGCAAAGCAAATGACAAAGGGAAACAAACTGATATCATTAACTGTGATGGTCATCATCATTTCAGGTTGAAGACGATGAAGATGATGATGACAGTGGAAATAATGAGAATGAAAGTGAAGGATTGCAAGATGACGACAATGATGATAATGGTGATGTAGATGATAAGCCTCCTGATTCAACTCGAGGTATGAGAACAGTATTGTGAAAAGTTTCTTTTGATATGACATTGACAGGATGAGATAAGAAACTCATACATGTAGTGTGTTACTATGATCCTCATGGCTGTTTTAATGTATGTTGTCCACAATGCTGGAGTAGACCGAGTGTCTACAGTTCATTGCAAAACTGTTTACACACCGCCACCCAAACCCCACCCTTATTTAGTATGTGTTCCTCTGATTCACAGTACAGTCAACTGCCTCTTAACGACATCTCTCTCTTAACAGACATCTCTATCAGACGAACACTAAATAAATAAATAATGAACAATCCCCTTATGTATTTTAACCCATTCGCTCCAGCACGATTTCTCAGTTTTTAAACATTAATCAACGTGAATCAAGGAACAATAATAAACTGAGCAATGTGCACAAGAATAAGAACGAACACAGACTTGAAAAAACAACATCTCCTCAGTCTAGAATAATTAGTGTCAAGGATTTTAGAATAAAAAACATCAGTTACGTATGAAAAATAGCCTCAAAAACTACCCTGAAAGTCAAAATATCAAAAATTATGCAGACATTTTGGATCTTGCGATGCGTGGAAAATTATAACTGCGAAATGAAAATCTGCTTTTGTTTACAAAAGATCTCTCCAAACAAATTACTCAAAAAACAAACACAGGAAAACAGACAACAAATTCTCTCAGTTAATAGTTTCAATCGAATATCTATTAGAATACTTTCAAAAGCGAAACACGTTAAATAATTGCAACAGGAAATTATCCTACAGCTTCTTATACTAGTGCATACTCACCTTGCCTCGATTTTTCGACAGCATCCATTCCGTCCTCCACAATTTTCATATATATACTAAGTCCACAGCCACTCTGACCCACCACCGAAATTTCGCGCTTGTTGTGTTCTCCTGTGGTCGCAACTTCCAAAATATGCCGCGGTAGGTCGAGAAATTCATCCAGAGTCGAGTCCCAAAGCTACTTCGTTTCCAGGCGGCCATTTTTCCAGTTCAACGAGCAACGAGCCAAATTCGTAAACGAAGTAAAACACCTAACTCGCTTCATTGAGAAGTGGACTCTGAACTACCTCCAAGCTTAATGATGCTCACCAGGCAGCTACTAAAGATGAAAAATGGCTGTGAACTTACCAAAAATCGTAGATAATTCATATTGGACCCTTTATTGCAAATCAACCAAGCAAAATGAGATCGTCACAATGACGTTTCAAGTAAACTCGAGCCTTCAGTGTTTTAGAACAGCAGCACTTTCAATGGTAACTCCAAATATGAAGTCACGAAATCCTATGGGGCGTGTGTATACAGAAAATCACTCAAAAACGTAAAAATCCTCAGGTGTCAATGGGTTAAAAAGTAAATCCACATTCAAGAATGTTATTTTCTTTACCACATTTTTCCAGGAAAGCTTGAAAATTCTTAGAAAAGTCTGCCGCTTCAAGTGTGAATTCTGAAGGAAGACATGTCCTCACTTTGCGATAAATGGATGGTGATCCTCAAAGGACAATTTCATCCCTTTCAGACATCTTACCACCACTTTAAATGCATAAAAATCTTTTTCAGGACTTTTTCTTTCCATTTCGAAGTCTTTAAAGGCGTTTTCATCCTGGTTATGCAAAATGAATGCCTTAAAAATGGAAGCGTGGAATATACATGTACATTGTACGAGCGGCCATATTTGTTTGAAATCTGATATTCTTTGAGTGACAAAACGCTTTACTCTAATCCACCTAAAACCCAAACATATGAGCAGAAGATGGTTTAACCTTCCTAAAGCCTTTTATAACAAAAGGGAACCAAAAGAACTTTCTAGGGGAGGCAGCCAGGGACGTCTTCGCTTACATGCAGATAATCACACGCGATTTACGGCCGGTTTTGGCCGGTGTAGAAGTGAATGGGTTAACCTAATTTTCCAATGGTAGCTTTGCTTTTAGGTACTGCCTAAATCTTTATATTATGCGACATGTCAACACTTTTTTTACTTTTACTGGCACAAACCCTTTTTCATTTAGATAATTATGTACAAAAATATTGGTTTTCTTAAACTTCTGGTTGAAGAAATAACAAAACTTTATTGGGTATACATTCGTCCATTCATTCTTTTCCTATTAACTGATTCATTAATCCATTCAGGTCTCAACAAAAAAGACTGGGAACACATAGAGAAACAGAACCGTGCAGTCTGAGACAAATTGAGAAGCAAATAATTGTCCTATACCTTTATGTGGGGCAAGAGTGATTCACCTTCCACGCCATCTGCAAGAAGTACATGGTTGGTCTAGAGAACATTCTAGAACCGCAGTTACGCGCTTTGGAATTAAAGAGGTATACCTTATCAGATCCTGCAAAAGTTCCTAAGAAGAAGCAAAAACATCCACAAATGACAAAGAGGCAAACACCAATGACACGAAGAGAAAAGAAGGATGGGCATGCCAAGAGAAAATATCACCCTAAAACAATGCAGTCCTACCTGATGAGCCTCCACCACTTCTATGCATTTTCCTTAACTGATGAGGTGGGGGAGGTCATATGAAAGGAGAAAGTCTTGGGTTTGAAAGAAAAAATCGAGATGTGGTCGGCTTCATTTCGCCATAGAAGTGCTAAATGTCACTGGGAGAAAATGGAGGAAGACTACCACGCACCCATCACACCAGAACAAATAAAGAACTTTGAGAAGACTGAAGCATCCCGTTCTGCAATCTGCTTGCTAGGACAGTTGTCAAGTGCGCACTGCATTGAGGTAACTCAGTCCCGGTATGCCTTAATCAGAGACTTTCTGATAATTCAAATATCAATCGACAATGCAAATAGAGCTGGTGCTCTTGCTAATATGAAGATGGGAGAGTTTGAAAAAATGAAGGTGAAGACCATGTCATCCTTGTAAAGGACCACAAGACCTTTGCAACTCATGGTGCGGCTCGAATTGTTTTAAGCGCTAAATTAAGCAGCTGGGTAAACATCTGTGTTCGAGAAGTTCGTTCCAAAGTTCATGGTGTTTTAGATGATGATGATAATCATGTGTTTTTGTCTTGGAATGATGAAGCTTTGGTTTCTAGCCAAATAAGAAAGGCTATCAAATCCATCAGGAAAAAAAAAAACACAACTAAATGGTGATCCCAGCTCAACGTTACTTCGAAAGTCAGCCGTGTCAGGACTACACATGGCTACCGATAGCAATGAGCAGCATGATAACCTTGCCAATTTGATGGCTCACAATGTAGAAAATGCTCGCAGGTACTACAGACTGCAAGAGAAGTCAAAGTTATCAGTTGAAGCCTCAAGGCAATTGCAAAATGTCAAGCGCGGAGAAAAGCAACAAAAGGAAAGTCGTGATCCTGAAGGTCAAAGGTAGTTTGGACTGCTGAAAAAGAAGTTCTTCTGAAAACTCTCTTTGAAGAGATTAACCAAAAGGCTGTCACCTTAGATGCCGTGAGGTCAAAATATCGAGTCACGCCGATTTCAAGGACGAGAATCCTAAAAAAGTGTTGGACAAAGTTCACCCACAGTGGCAGTATGAAAAACAACTCCCACCTGAGCCTGTAAATTTTCCATCTGAACAGGAAACGTTACAACAGCGAGTCAACAGATCAATGGAAGAGGTAGAAAACAACAGTGATAATTCCTCTGACCAAAGTCCCCTTAGACACAATAGAGAGCTTAAGCACTACATGTTTTTGATTTGCATACGGCAACCGTAAGTCTAGTAAAAGGCTTCGCTATCATTGTGCATGTCCTGACGTTTTTGACGATAAGTCACAGACGGAAGAGCAAGTTTTTTGCCGTACGTGCTGTTAGCGAAAGACGTGTGAGGCTAAAATGACCTCAAACATGAAAGAAAACCTGTAAGTACAGTTTATCGAAGCCAAGCAAAGTTTTATATACATGTCATTACAACCTTCAAGTTAAGCTTGTTTTTCAACTTAAAATGCTGAGAAATCGTACAATTTCATTTTCCCACCGTTAAAAAACGCAATTGTAGTTTGTACTCTAAGTGTTCAACACGGTTCTTATCAATTTAGCAAAAATGCTATGAAACTAGACAGAAACCGTTTTGTACCGAAACCAAACGCGCTGTGTAACATTAACGTTCAATTTCATAGTGGGTCCATAGATTGGACAGACGATCACAACAAAGCTTAAATGAAGGAGGTTAGAGTTAAAGATCCTTTCAAAGCCAAGAAAAAAAAACGCCAGGGCTCAAATATGGCCGACTATTGCGGAAAAGCTGAGTGGATTAAAACATCTGAAATTCAAAGATTGTATGACTAAACGATCCATCCAGGGGCCCGTTTCTCGAAAAACCTGGTAAGTTATTGGCCGGATAAGTCACCCGGTAAGCCCAGTAAACTTTTCAGGTATTTCTCGAAGCTCCCGTTACTTTCAATCCTGATATTTGTGACCTGATTTGGGAAAACGTACACTAACGAATATCCGTTTAACAGCTTGAAAGCGTTTTTTATCTGTTTAAACGAATTCTCAAAGCGTTAAATCAGTTTTTTCATCCGTTTTATAAACTTAGCAAAGCGTTTTTAAAAATGCACTATCCATTTAAACGGAAGAGTTATCCGTTAAAACGGAAGAGTAGTTATCCGTTTAAACGGAAGAGTAGTTATCCATTTAAACGTATTAAGAGCTTTCCGTTTAACGGCAAACCTCATCCATTTCATAGAAAGTCTTAGTTCGTTTTATAGAAAGACTAGGTCCGTTTTATGGTAAGCCGTCCGTTTCACATTATAATTTCAAAATCAATCATTCTGGCAACTCCAGTCGCCAAGGGGTTGTAGCGAAAACTAAGACCCCTGAAAACTAAGACCTAAGACCCGGAAACTAACAATAGGCGACAATATTGTTGACACATTGTCATTTTGAACCCCATTTTCTTCGGGTAGAGAGGCATTTCAGCCCCGCCCCCTTATCCCCAACCCCCACCCCCCCAGACAATGTTGTGTATCGTTTCATCCGGTCTGTCGCTACAATCCTACAACATTGGATGGGGGAACGGGGGTTAATGCGGCCTAGTTTAGTGAATGGAAAGATACGGTGATAAATATGGCACGAAAACCGTTTTTGTTATACAGTGTGTCAACTATTTTTGTCGCCTATTGTCCGATATACAAAAATTGTTATTTGGACATTCCTGGTAAGGTAAGGGCGCTGTAACTTGTTTAAATTATTATTTTGGGGACTTTCTGCTGTATCACACAACAGACTTTCATAGATGACCAAATTTGCAAATTATTTGTACAAATGAAATCCGCTGTGCTACCAGGAGAACACGCAAATGCGACAAGTGCCTCACTATTGTCAAAGCGGGAAACAGACACGTATATGGTGTGTGCGCAGCACATGTGTTGCTTAGTTGCCAGTTGCTATGTAACTGAATTTATCAGCATTTTCCCAAAAAGATAAAAGATAAGATGGACTTGCGAATTCTTACTCTTTTTTGCAAGTGGCAATACCCCATTGTGTTTATGACGGAATGACTTGCTTGACAGGAAGGAGAACTGAGATGATAACGGTACGTTCTTTTGAAGATCTCTCGGTTTCATGTTCAACTTCGCAATAACAGCAAAATAAATGCGTTCTTGTGCAAAATTTTCTTGGACAAGAAAGCGGTGTCTCGAATGACCACGATTAACCACGATTAACCACGATTAACCATGTTGAAATAAAAAACGGCTTAGTAATGTTCTTTGTTTACCTATGGTAAATCGTGGTTAATCGTGGTAAATCGTGGAATTTCAAAAGATAGACACATATTTCCCTTTTTAAAGGCTGATTTTAGTACACAATGAAAGAGTGAACATATTTCATGTTTTAAATTAGGGTTTGATACATGAATTATGCGAGAAATGAGAAAGAATTTCTTGTAAATGCCACATCAAGTGACAGTAATTTGATATGTCACACGCGCGTGTCACCGCTTGCGTTACAGCGTCGTACTGTTTTGCAAGAAACGTGGTACATTTTTAAGCCGGCCTCTTCCATTATCCGCTTTACGGTAAAATTCCCTTCTTTTTCCTTAAAGAGCAAATCTGTCGAAGGAATGGCCGCTGTACACGGGAACTCAACTTTCTTGGCCGGCTTGGTCGCTCATTCTTGTGGCCGGACGTCGTTACATTGTCCTTTTTTCAGTCTTTTTAAAATCTGAATTTCTGAAGACCTTCAAATGTATAATTCGTCCATGATTTC
>JAJLRJ010000007.1:21301533-21316533 GCA_024195265.1 Dendrophyllia cribrosa
AGCGGAGCAAGAAGACTGTAAATCAGTTATTCAGGGTATTATTCAGCAGATGGAGATAGACTCCTCCACAATAAGATACCATGCTGTGCATCGAGTCGGAAAAAAGTTGGAAGGAAGGCACAGACCAATAATTGCGCGATTTGTGAGTCGCGAGGACAGGGAGTTTGTGTGGTCCAAACGAGGTAAGATTAAACAATTACATGAACACGAAGATGCTTACATAACAGAGGATTACGCCCGGGCGATACAAGAAGAACGGAAAATTCTAATCAAAGCTATGATGAAAGCTATGATGAAAGCTCGCAATGAACTAAGTCTGGACAACGTTAGAGTGGTAGGACGTTTTCTTTTATTGAACAACGAAAAATACGATTATAAAACAATTCCAGATAACTTAAAATAAGCTATGTTTGACTAGTTGAGAAATCGCCTAAATTAAAACATATATTGGTTTATGTAAATTACTGGATCGGTTGTGTGCAAATCTAGTTTTTTTACGAGAAAAATCCATTAGGTGTGACGTCTAGGTGACGCTTTTGACTCTTGAACACCTGTAAACCCTTAAGGGGAAACGGCCCAACAATAGCAAATTTTAATTGTGTTTTGTATGTGCTGTTTTCTTTCTATGTGTACAGTTCAATTTGTGTTCATCTTATTGCTAGCTACTTTCGTCAATTTGTACAACTACATGGCTTTAGGAAATTCGATCTTTTTAAACAAAAATGAATCTTCAAATAGCTTCTCTTAATGTACGGGGCATAGGAGACAAACAAAAAAGAAGAGAAATGTTTAATTGGCTCAAAGCAAAGAATATTTCTATCTACTTTCTTCAAGAAGTACACTGCACTGAGAATACAACCTCTATTTGGAAGGCGGAATGGGGTTACAAGACTCTGTTTAGTTGTTGTTCCAGCGCTAAAGGGGGAGTCGCTATCCTTTTTAACAACAATTTTGCATTTGAAATTCAACGGATTTTTCTGGATACAAATGGTAGATTCATTATTTGTGATATTAAAACAGAAGGAAAATACATCACATTAGCCACTTTATATGCTCCCAATAATGATGAACCAATTTTTTTTCAAGATTTCTTTGACCATCTACTTGATTTTCGATGTGAGGATCTAATAATTGGCGGTGATTTTAACCTGGTTCTAGATCTTGATAAAGACAAAAAGAGTGGCCGCTTTAAAACACATACAAACTCAGTTAAAATATTGCAGAAATTCATGACTGAACTGACTCTGACAGATGCTTGGAGGGTTTTAAACCCAGATAAAAGGAGATATACTTGGCGTCGAAGAAATCCTGAAATACACTGCAGATTGGATTTTTTTCTTGTAAGCCAAAACATGATGTGTAATGTAACACGTGCTGATATCTTGGCAGGGTATAAAACGGACCATTCCCTGATAGTTATTGACACAGCTATACACTCAAACCAAAGGGGACCGGGCTTCTGGAAACTAAATACTTCATTTCTTACAGACCTTAATTACGTGAATCAAATTCGAACAACAATTAAAGAAGTTAAGACTGAATATGAACGGGATGACGATGTAAACCCAGCCCTGCTGTGGGAAATGATAAAACTAAAAATTAGAGAACAGACTTTAAAATATGCCAAAAATAAAAAAGCGAAAATACTAAAAATGGAAGACGAATTAGAAAAACGCATTAATCTGTTACAAAACGTGATTGATTTCAATGGCACCGGAGAACAGGAAAAATTGGATGCTACTAAGGAACAGGAGCTCAAAAAGGCAGAACTGGAGAGAATAATAGAGTATAGAACGAATGGTGCGATTTTGAGGGCAAAATGCAGATGGCATAATGAGGGCGAAAAAAATACAAAATATTTTCTAAATCTCGAGAAAAGGCACTATAAGAACGGCGTTATAAATCAATTAAAAACCGGAGAAAATGAATTTGTCACCTCAGACAAAGCGATTTTAAGCGAATGTGAAACCTTCTATAAGAACCTCTATAGTTCTCAATTGGATGCCAGTCGCAATGACTTTCAGAATGATAATTTTTTCTTTGTCGATTCAAATACAAAAGTTCTAGATGCTAGGGAAAGACAAACATGTGAAGGCTTTATAACCAAGCAAGAATGCCTACAAGCACTAAAAGACATGGAACCAAATAAAACTCCGGGGTCGGATGGCCTACCTGCAGAATTTTACAAGATTTTTTGGAACGATATCTCTGATTATCTGATAAACTCAATTAACCACGCATTTGGTATTGGACAGCTTTCGGTGACTCAAAGACGAGGAATAATTAAACTAATACCGAAAAAAGATGCAGAAACCAATCTCATTAAAAACTGGCGTCCAATAACGTTGTTAAACTGCGATTATAAAATAGCAGCCAAGGCTATTGCAAACCGAATTAAAAACGTTCTACCAAACATGATTAATAGTGACCAGATGGGATTTATCAAGGGCAGATTTATCGGAGAAAACATTAGATTAATTGATGGGGTAATACAATTTGCAGCTGCTAAAAATATTTCAGGACTACTACTTTTTTTAGACTTTGAAAAGGCTTTTGACACTGTAGAGTGGACTTTCATACAGAGAACCTTTAAGCACTTTAACTTCGGCCCGTCGATTATTAATTGGATCAACACCTTTTATAATAACATTGAAAGTTACGTCCTAAACAATGGTTGGTCGACACATTTTTTTAAACCCCAAAGGGGAGTTAGGCAAGGCTGCCCCCTTTCGCCCTATTTGTTTACTTTTTGCGTTGAGATATTAGCTGAAAGAATACGAAATAACAAAGACATCAAGGGCATCTTTGTGCATGGAAACGAAATCAAAATCGGCCAGTATGCGGATGACACCACTCTTATTTTAGATGGCACAAAAAAATCTTTAACTTCCTCGCTTCAGGTATTGGATGATTTTAAGACAATATCTGGCCTAAAACTAAACAACAGAAAAACTGAAGTACTCTGGATTGGAGCCAATGCCGGAAGAAAAGACATACTTTGCCCGGAAAAAGATTTAAAATGGGTCACAGACAAAGTGAAGGCCTTAGGTGTGTGGTTTTCGACCAATTCTGAAGTAAGTCTGGAGATAAACTATTCTGAAAAACTAACCAAAATTAACAACAGCCTGGGCTGCTGGGAATACCGGCGACTGAGCTTACTCGGAAAGATTACAGTATTAAAGAGTCTGATAGCCTCTCAACTTGTTTACATCTTGTCGCCCTTACCAACAAATCATCGCGTTTTAAAAGAAATCAACAATATATTCTTTAAGTTTTTATGGGATGGTAGGGGGGACAAGATCAAACGAGATGTTATTATAGGCAATTATTCAGATGGTGGATTAAAGATGATCGACTTGTATTCCTTTAACAAAGCACTAAAATCTACCTGGGTAAAAAAATACCTTGATCCAGAGAACCATGGTAAGTGGAAATATTTTTTTGACTATGAATTGCACAAATTTGGCGGCCAGGCCGTTTTCAGAGGAAACCTTAACAAAGACGACATGTCTAAATTTACAACTAGTATCTCGGACAAATTTTTGGCCGAAATTTTGAATATTTGGTCGGAAATAAGTTATGATTCGGACGTGAACTCGATTGACCACTTTCTATCAACGAGCTTATGGTATAATTTCTTGATAAGAATCGGAAATAGACCTGTATATTACAAGTATTGGTTTTCTAAAGGTGTCCAAAATGTCGCGCATATAATGAAAGATTCCAACACCTACCTCTCACTCCAAGAATTAAAAGATCGTTTCAATATTCAAACAAATTTTCTTACTTTCCATAGTCTAATCTCTGTAGTGAAAGCTTTAGAGAAAACAAACAAAGATCGTCTTTTAGATAGGAACACCAAGTTCGAAAGTTTTCTTGAATGCTTTGTAAAGTCTAATAAGGCAAATAGAGTAGTCTATGAAAAACTTATTGATCTAAAGCAGCAACCCCCTTACCGTAGTCAAAACAAATGGTGTGCGGATTGCGAGGTAGAAAATATGGAAACAATTGATTGGGAGTCAGTATACCAATTGTCTTTCAACTGTACCAAAATAACTAAACTAAATACTTTTCAATTGAAACTACTTCATAGAAGACTGGCAACAAATGATTTCTTGAAGAAAATAGGAATAAAAGAGAATGACATGTGTACTTTCTGTAGAAGTGAGGTGGAGAGCCTAATCCACCTTTTCTGGTCTTGCAATGTGACGTCACGCTTTTGGCAAAGTTTTAAGCAATGGCTCATCACTGACAAAGGCATCGCAGACATAGAGACTATTAACTTTACTTCAACCATAATATTAGGCTTAAATACTAAAGTTTTTAAGAAAAACCAACTGGATGTCTATTTTTTGATTGCGCGTTATTTTATTTGGATCTGTAGAACACAGGGCAAGGACCTAAACTTTCAGAATTTCACGAACTTTGTAAGTTTTTTTCTCTGATTGCCAACTTGTCTCCTATGCCTCGTTTCTATTTTCTATTAGCTTAATATGAAGAAAGTTTAGCCCTAGCAGTATTTCCCTTAAGACATAACTCATTAATCAAGTATACAAAATGTAAGTAATGTAGCAACTTGATGTAACGTGAAGTATTGTTAGTAAGTTGATGCATTGTATTATATTGTACAGTACCGGGCAAAGGTAAGTTGACACTCGATCCTCGATCCTCGCGAGCATCGGGGATCGAGGATCGAGTCTCGATCCTCGACTCGATTGACTCGAAACTTGACTCGAAACTCGACTCGATCCTCGATGCTCGATCCTCGAAGAATTTACCTGAACGGAACTTTGTCGATTATGCATACGAGAAAACGATTAATTCCTCGCAGAGTCGCACGCTAACATTTTGTCAACATCGGAGAGAGAAAATTCGCAAAGAAACCATCTAATTTTGCCATAACTATTAGCCGCACGCTGGAACCAAACGGTCGCTACACATGTAAAACGAACTTTTTGTCTTCATCAATCGCCGTTCGCAATGGCAGGCAAATAACTAAAAGTAAGAGCAAAGTTTTTGCAAAGTTAGGGGTGTATCTTGTCGCCATCACTTTGTTTATTTTTGTCAGTCACAATTCGGCAAGCAAAGAACACGCTTCAAATTTGCATACTCACTTTTTTCTCGAGAGAAAAGACTTTTTACAAAAAAAAGCGATGTTTTGTTTATATTTATTGATCAACAACAGAAATACATAGTATTGGTCGGAATAATTCGGTGTGACTTGTAACACAATATTGTAATCATATTGCTTCACTGAATACCTGATTGTTATTTTCAGCTCACCTTTGTTTGTGTATTGATTAAAGCTCCTCGCAAACTCTTGTTTGTTACGGAATTCTCTCCATAAATAATAAATTAAAAAAAATTAAAGCAGAATAGACTTGGACAACCGACATAATACACTTTTGTTTCGCCTCTGACAATATTGTGGGCACACGCGCGCGAGGTCTGTTTGGCTAGTGACCAATTAGAAGCCATGGTTCAACAGTGATGACACGCATTGCTACGGTAACAGTTTGCGCTAATGCCTCGTGTTCTGAAGTAAACTAACGCATAATTCTCTAAAACACCATCGGTTAACCATGGCAGAATCTTACATTGAGCAAAATGAAAATGAACAAGAGGTGATTAACAGGGTAAAGCAGTTTTTACAGGAAGGATGCGGGTGCACATGAGAAGCTAACAGTGGTCCTTGCTCTGGTTATTTTTCCGAGGAAACTGTTATGTCAAACTTAAACAACTGCCTTGAATTATCAAGCACAAAACTGGACCTGGTTATTCTGGCCAATATCCAAGCATTCACCAGAATCGATCACATTGGCGATAAACGAAATCGAAGTCCTCGCTGTAGTTTCCTTTATCAATCATTACCCATCTGCAAGGATATGCTTCTGCATCTGTATGGATTAAGTTACTCAAGATTTCGCCGACTGAAAAGACATTATAAAAACCATGGCATTTTACAACGAACCCACGGAAACTGCAAAAGACTACCAAGCAACACACTCCCTCAGACGGTGGTTGAAGATGTTAACCATAGTTAATAGAACAAACTGGTTATGAAGCTCAATAAATTTCAAAAGGAGTGTACAAAGCTGCTTTGTTTTATGTTGAACGAACCGTGACCCTGCACATTGTTTTGTTTAACATGTTTGCCCAAATGTTTCTACTGGTCAGTTGCTCATATGCATTTCAATACCTTTTGTGTTTTGGGCAGGGTGAAGGCAAACGAATAAAAGAAATGGAGAACAAAAACATACAACAAAGGACTGACTGAGTTTCATAACCAGTTTATTCTATTAACTATGTGTTAACCCATTGACACCTGAACCGCCCGTAACCGCCCGTACAAGACTCCACTGCTTTAAAAAATTGTAACTTTCTCAATCGTGCGAACATTGCCTTAACTAGCAGTTGTGAGCATTGACTAGAAAGTCTTTCAAATTGAGATACCCAATAAACACAAAAAAGTCAGCGATTTTTGCAGAATATCAGCGTTTGAATTTAACGTCATAGAAAAACAACAAAAATCACATTTTTGCCTTTAGTTTTTTTTATTCAAATCATCGTGGCAAACCCAAAAGTCAACATTTACAGCAAAATTCAGTCCTAGTCCTAGCTTAGCAGTGAATTTTTTTGCTCTTATTCGTTGTTCGGGCCTAGCTACAGCTTCTTATACTAGTGCATTCTCACCTTGCCTCGATTTTCAACATCGCCACCGCACTGCATGCTGGGAAAAAGCCAAAAATTTTGACAGCGTTCCATTCTTTCCCCACACATTTCATATTTATACTAAGTCCACAGCCACTCCGACCCACCGCCGAAATTTCGCGCTTGTTGTATTCTCCTGTGGTCGCAACTTCCAAAATATGCCGCGGTAGGTCGAGAAATTCATCCAGAGTCGAGTCCCAAAGCCACTTCGTTTCCAGGCGGCCATTTTTCCATTTTTCCAGTTCAACGAGCAACGAGCCAAATTCGTAAACGAAGTACAACACCTAACTCGCTTCATTGAGAAGTGGACTCAGAACAACCTCCAAGCTTAATGATGCTCACCAGGCAGCTACTAAAGATGAAAAATGGCTGTGAACTTACCAAAAATCGTAGATAATTCATATTGGACCCTTTATTGCAAATCAACCAAGCAAAATGAGATCGTCACAATGACGTTTCCAGTAAACTCGAGCCTTCAGTGTTTTAGAACAGCAGCACTTTCAATGGTAACTCCAAATATGAAGTCACGAAATCCTATGGGGCGTGTGTATGCAGAAAATCACTCAAAAACGTAAAAATCCTCAGGTGTGAATGGGTTAAATCGTTCCTTACTAACTACGTTGAAGGAAACGCGATCTCGCTTCCTGGGCGGATTCCTGGCTGTAAAAGCAACGATATAAAGCTACTGTCTTCAAGCGAAACAAAGATGAGTGTGTGGTGTGATTTCATTGCGGCATGTACGGCCTCAGAGCAACAGCCGGTAAGCTATTCTAAGTTTAAAGATCTCAATTTCACCCTAATGTGGTTGTAGCTAAACCAATCACTGACTTGTGCATGATTTGCCAGCAAAACACTTCGAAACTTGTAAGATCGGCGAATCTTCCGGAAGGGTAGAAATTAGAATGCGTCTGCGCTCAACAGGAACATTTAGATACTGTCAGAAGTGAAAGAGAGTTATACAAGTACAAGGAGGTTAGCGAGAAAGCAAAAAACACTATTGAAACTGTGGAGCGCCCTATCCGATTAAGCGAATGTCATGACCCATGCTCACTCAATGGCACAATGCGCTATTCGTTCGACTATGCCCAACAGATCCACATTCCCAGCAACCCAATTCAACCAGGGCCGATATACTTTAAGACACCTCGAAAATGTGGTATTTTTGGTGTTATGTGCGAAGGTGTAGGGCGCCAAGTAAACTTCTTCACGGGAAGTTTGAGCACACTATTTAAGCGATGAAGTGAAGTTTTCCGTTTGTTGTCGAACCAGCCGTTTTTAGCCCGAGCAATGCCATAATCCAGTTCGTTAATTTTTATCGCTGGACTGTCTCTGCTGGTCTACGATGTGAATACGCTCTGAAATGCTCCAAAACACTAGGCCAACAACAATAAAGAAGAAAGGTATCTTTTATTGGCAATTTATTTCTTGACTGTAGATCATTTTGTCATGTTCATCCACAACACTGCACACAAGCGGTTGAATTCACGTTTGTTATTAATTTTAAGCTTATACCGTTTCGTTTCGGTGGTTTTCAAGAAAACGTTTGGTTAAAACAACTATCCATTTAAACGTTTTGTAAACGACTATCCGTTTCTATCCGTTTAAAGGTTTATACGCATCCGTTCGACGGTTTAGGAATTTAAACCGTTTTATAATTTGGTCGAACCGGTAATTTACAGGAAGTCGTCACCTCCCTTAAAGTTACCGGGAAATCGCAAATGTTGCAAAACTAAACAAAATGGCTGCCAGAGGCAGACTTTTTTGTTTACCTAGGAGACCACGGTCTTGCCAAAAACAACCGATTCTTGCTGGCATGGCTGATTGTGAGATCGTGGAAAGATTCAGGCTTACAAGAGAGAGAATAGTGTGGCTTGTAGAGGAACTTGAAGATGAATTAAATAGAAACACAGCAAGAAACTGCCCGCTGGCACGGGAGACGCAGGTAAAAAATAAGCTTTTAATCAATACTATTGTATTTTTCCATGTTTGTAAAGCGCTTAGCATTATATTTAATATTACTACTATTGTTATTATTATTATACCACAACAAAAATGAAATAAACTCTGTTATGTAAACGCGGTATTAAATGGCTTCTTTAAAACATCAAAATGGGTTCCAGTCACGCAAAACTATTACTACGGCAAGCAATTCTGTTTTCTGTATTCTTTAGCTGGTGATTCTATTTTCTGTGTTGTAATTGCAGAATTTTCATAAGGAGGAAGTTTTAAACCAAACAAGCTACATATAAATGTAAACAAGATAGAGCGATCGCAAAGAAAGTCGTATACGGTATGCTCGGTCCTCAAAATACACAAACGGTGTTTACTTTATAGCTAGTGTTAAAAAGAAAGAGAATCGTACTGTTCTCTTGACAGACTAATCCGTGAAAATAAAGAACTTAAAAATCATCCCCCTATTCGCAAGAGTTTCAATCGCATTTCAATTGATCTCAGCTTGTTTTATGCTTCAAAAGTTGATTTGGGATCGGTAAAAATAGTATTTGATGTCGGCCGAAGAAAACAATGAAATTTAATACACCAATACAAGTATCAAGAGTTTCGGCTTCCGGGCGGTGCGCAGTGCATTGTCAGATAGATTCTCTGAAAAAGTGAGCACCAACTCTGTAATGGCTGCCATGTGCGCTATGAGTTAGGGTTTGAGCCGGTCAAAAATCTGGGTTTTAGAGCGATCTAAAGAAAAAAAATGAACAAAATATCCATACAAGCTCTGCCACTCCTATTACTTATAATTTTCTTTTCAATTCATTGTTTACTTTTCCTCTCTATATTAACTCAGGCTTTTGATGACGGTTCAATTCTGTTAAGAAAATGCTCTGTTCAAGCACTGAAAAGCCTCCTAGATGCTGAAAAAGCGAGGAGAAACTGTCTTAACACAATAAATTATAAGGAGGAAATTTAAGAGTTTTGCCAATCTGGCAAACAAGAGGACAAAATTATGGTCATAGCATTTTTAAAGGCAACTAATGAACCTGTAGTTGTGGCCCTTAACAAAAGGAAGGCATATCAAGAGTAGTTTACGTGTATATAGCCCATAATGCAGCTTGACCTTAAAAGACACATGATCAACACCAATAGAAAACTCATCTGGGAGTTAAGCTATTGCATACATAGTTCAGAACAGCGCTCAAAGTGTTTAAGGTGATTCCCTAGTTTTGCATTGCGCATCACTACTGCGCATAATAAATTGCGTCATTTGCGCGTGCACGAGCGCGCGCGCACTCCGAAGCAAGAGGGTTTCCTTTAAGGATTCATTTACAAAGAGGATTTCGCGCTGGTCGGGAACAATAGCTTGACAACGAGCACGGTGACCCCCAATTTTTAATGCAGAAATTTAAATGACACATGGTTGACTACAATATATCGCGATTTAAAGAAAAGTTAAAAATTCTGCTTTGAAATATTTGTATTTGAATGCTGTAAAGAACACGTCTTCAGGTAGTGTTGGGTATGCGCGCACGCCGCGAATTCTTTAATTTCTTTCATAATCTTAATTCCTGGTCAACTGAAATAGTTTATAATGTAAGATCAAAGTCAATTTTGTTGAACTGCTCTATTATTTTAATCCAAACAATGATTTTTTTTTAGAAATTATAGTCCCCTTTCTGATTATTAGGGTTCAGTAATGAAACCTCGCGGGTCGTATAGTTACTATAATGGCCATCCATGTTGTACAAAAACGAGCACGGTGACCCCTATTTTTTATTTCATTTTTGTGATGCTCATAACATAATTACCATCTGGACCAAGTTTTAGAAAATCGTAAAAATTCCTTCTTTTTCAATGGAATCACCTTAAGAGACATCTGTGCCTCTTCTGGAAATAAAGAGATTCATTCCAGGGCTGCTGATCATCCCAGCACAAAAATCTGACTTATTTTGACTGGTGGTTTCATGAATAACCCTGCACTACATCTGTATTTGGCACATGGATGCAATTTATTGGGTTGTACAGTACTGCTGTGATGATGCCAATTTGCTATGTCGACAATGACAGTGTCACAAGGTCTATTAAGCAACTGACCACCAAACTGGAAGGTACATTTCTGTTACCCATCTTGAAAAGGCAGGCTTTTCCATCAACTGCCAGTAGCGTGTCTGAAAAGACTGGGGATCGTGCTGCAGAAATATTTTCACAGGAAAGCCAGGCTACACAGGTGACCCAGTCTGAGGGTGATGTGGGTGGGGGAATGACGCCAACACAAGAGTCGAGTGTTGCTGCAACGTAAGGTGGTGACACCTCAATTGAGAGTTAAGAGGTAACAATTGTTTAATTATAGATTATGTGAGAGTGATGTAAGGGGGATATTTGTACTATTTACATGCAATTATCGGTTATTACACTTTTTGATGAGTTAATGATTAATAAGTTATAACATTGTATCATATCGTTTAACTCATGATCATGATCAAGTTTCAGTTGTCAGTATTTTAATTCTCACAATTCTAACTAACTTGACAATTATATAGTGAAATTTGTTTCTATTGTCATTCATGTTTATATTTCAGCATATGCAAAGAAGTGCCAAGCTTCGTGGCAAAAAGAAAACAAATTGTCCAAACCCAGCCAAGTCTTTGTAAGAAGAAGAGTAATGAAGGCCTCAAAAATGTAATAGAAAAGTACATGTGCGAGACTGGATTTCCGGGAGAGAGGAGAGAGGATGTAACATTTAATGTAACATTTAAGGCCAGGGAAATAGAGGTTGTAAACCAGTAGAAAGTATAGCAAATGAAAGTTGTGTTGAGAGTTGTTGTAAGGAAAGGAAGATGGCAATAGCAGCGGGTGCTAAATGTGACTTGGAGAATTTGATTGGGGTTATGTGTTTGTATGATATGGGGTAACAGAAAAGGGGAAAGGCCCATAGTTCATCCACTTGTCATGGGCCACTGGGAAAGTCTTGGATTTTCCTAACAGAAAAAAAAATGTAAAACCTGTGCTACATCAAAAATAATAAGCCCACGTCACATGACTGCCGGAAAAATCATTCCGAATCTTTAAAGATTAGGAAGTCCAACAGTCCGAGTCTTAAGCAATGATTATCTTCTGAAATTAGTCCATGAGCCAAGTTCTGAAAAGTGGCTAGAAATTGATTTTCGTTGCACCCCCCACGGGACATAGTGATTTTGGTATCAAATTAAAGCTTGTTGCCTGTATTTTACGAATCTGATTGTTGCCAATTATGTAACCTGTGCTTAAGCGAGATATGTGGCCATTTCCATGGGGGGGGGGGGGGGGGGGGGGGGGGGGGGCTGGGGATTTTGCTCCCTGTGAATTCCACACAACATAAAATGATTCATAATTCTGCTGACACTCAACCAATTTGATTCAAATGTTCTGTGTATACATTAAAGACCATCCCCAACAATTTGCAATATTTATGTGTCATTCATTTTCATGTTTCCATGGAAACGGTTGCCATGGAAATCTTTAAAGATATGCAGGTTTTTACTTTTTTGGCCAATTCATAAACAAAACTTCGATTAATTAGCAGATATCTATAAATTTCACTCAAAACATTTCCACTATGTCCAGTATAGACTCTCTGGAATTGGAAAACTTTCATTATTATCCTTTCGTCATGATTTTAAGGAACAGGGCACCCATAGATAAGACGTATGGGGTAGTTAGTAAGCATTTTTTGCTAAAATCTGATGCGATAACATCAAGTAGATGCGATGAAGAATGAAGATCTATCACGGCCCGAAGATTGGTTTTCATTCAATGACAAGCGAGCCAGGAGCCTTTGATAAATTCAAAAATGGTTTCATGAGTGACTGCTGAAGGAGAGTCTGGAGATTCACAAGTGTCAACATGCAAGAACACTCGAACAGAGCCAGAGGCAGAAACTCAGCAAAGCTTACAAGTTTTCGTAAATTTCAAACACAATGGCTAAGCAGCCGACTGTAGCTAAAATATTCTGAGGATACAAAGTCAATGACATGTTCTTATTGCACAGATTATAACACTGGAGAAGGGCAAGAAGAGCAAACTGCATTGGTAAAAAGCATGGCAAACATGACAATTGGCATATTCCTTTTCAATGTTTCGCAACTATTAACTAGATTATACCTTGGATGCCTAGATCTGAAAAGATGGTTGTTCAATGGAAAACCTACTTTAAAAGTTAATTTCGAACCCTGGCAAGCTTTGTTCAATATCTATTAAAGATTGCCATTTTTCAAGGTAGGTTGTAAGTTTGTTATTTTTCACAATTGCTTGTTTAATACATTCTTTAATTTATTAGTAACATGAGACAATGACGGTAATGAAAATTTTAAACGATTTTGGTAAATGAGACCTTTTTTTGTGTCAGGCCAAACATGTCGCTATCATTCAAAAAGTGTATGTAATGCATGTGATAATAGTTAATTTTATGTCCTAATCCAAAGAACAACAGACCTATGGTGAAGTGACAGCTATAAAAGAGATGCTTGAGAGATTATTTTAGCGTTTTACAGAAAGTGCCAAGAGGCGACTTGACTAATTTCATTTTATACAATGTATAAGGATTAATTGCTTTAAATTATTTGATTGAATAGTTTATACTGAAAGATTTTTGTCTTGGTGTCAAGTGTAACTACAGTGAAGGACAAAAGTTTTGGGACAAATGTTACAAAGTCTTCCTATTAACTACTAAATTTGTGTGACTGACCAATGAAGCCATGTTTTTTATTTAAAGCCCATCTTACCAACCCCACCCCTCCCGTGAGACAATATCCTTCATTTCTGCTTTTTTTTTTAAACAAATACAGGAAGTCGCCCGAAAATTGACTTGACAGTAATCATCTTAAACCTCAGTAGTTTATTTCATGGCACCGCGCGAACAGGTTGTTTCAATCTGGCTCAATTCAGTTAAGCAAACACAACCAATCGAGCGTTCACCACTGACCCAGCAAGGCTCGTGTCAACAAACAAAATGGCGCCCGGTGCCTTTTACTATCAGTTGCATTTTTAAAGAGTTGCCTGACCACTTTAACACAATGTCAGGAAATGAAGTACGCGCCTAACGCGACGTGGGAATCGGAGCAACAGCCACCACAGTTTACCTTGGCCCAAAAGCCTTCGGTTTGCCAGAAAAACGCAGATAAAAACCGCTCCCAAATTATACAGGTAAGAGAGGTTTATTAATTCTTCTTTACAAAACCAGAATTGCGCTTCATATAGGCTTAAATCTGTTGAATACAAATAGCCTTGAGGTGGTGTAAACTGTATTAATGTTTTTATTGACTTATTTATTGTGTACCTCGTGTTAGGAGTAATGTAAGGCCTCTGAAACCTTCAATTTTCACTTTTGGTGAGGTACCTTTTCTCAAAATCAGACAGATATAATATTTCTTTTTTCGCTTTCTTTTTTTGCATTTATTTTTTTTGCTATAAATATTGTATGTAAATTGTATTAAATGTAGTGGAATGTGTCTTAATAAAGTATATATATAAAAATAATAAAAATAGTACATATAATTTTTTAAGTGTATATTATTTTGTTATTTATGGTGTCCCCAATTAGCAACACCATGCTTAAGTTATACGACACTTGAAAAAGTTTATTATTATTATTATTAATATTATTATTATTATTATGTTCCTGTAGATAAGCCGCACCCTCGATTTTGAGCAAACATTTTTGGCAAAAATACACCGGTGTTTACAGTTATTGCGTTTGACGTTAGGAGAACGCCATCCTAACTTCAACCGGATTTGGGTATCCTGTGGTCGATGGGATACCTGTGCATGCCAGGTGTGAAGAATCAAGATTTTTTGGTTGGATGGATGGATGGACAGGCGATGTTCAAAATCTGCGCCATTTTCAATTATTATGCGCACGCACCAATTTTAAGCCCAAAAGCTGGCAAAGAAATTGCGGGCTCACCTCGTGGACATGCCCACATAACTATTTTCATGCGCACGCAACTATTTTCAGCTGAAAAATACCTTGTGCATCCATCCGTGCATTGACATCTATCAAGCGTGGATATCTTTGGATTATTCGGTTAGTGCAATCATTTTTCTCAAACTTAATGTGATGTTTCTTAAAAAGTTCATCGCTTCAACTTGTCAAAGCCTTACCAGGAAAGTTTTTAGTACTCCAAGAGCATGCGGAAAGCCTGACGTCAGCGTCCCAACTACAACAAACCGAAGACCTTCGCTTTTGTCCTGCTTTGAATTGATGTCCTCGAGTTTGCCGAACAACAAAGCAAATCAACCGATTACTCTGACCCAACGTTGTCTCAAAGCAAATCAACCAAGCCATTGTGCTTTGACCCATAGCGG